>CM031233.1:10962469-11114767 GCA_018340775.1 Taxus wallichiana var. yunnanensis
TCTAACTAAAATCTAGTGGTCTTGTATTCTTACTTACTGTGTAGTCCTTCCTGCATACAAAAAGGAGTTCTTCGTAGTTGATCCGATCTTTCTCTCAGAGTACGCGCACACCATCTCAACATTCACAGTGTATTCCTCCTAGCCCTAACCCTTATATGTTTCTCAAAGGAATGAAAGGATAGAAATAAATCTATTCCATAGAGCTAAAACATTCTGCGTGTAAAATGTTGAGCTTTTGGATGAGCTTAAGGTGATCTAGTAAGGTGAGCTTCCAGATGACCTCCCAAATGAGTTTTCAGGAAATCTCAATTCGAGTTACTTGCCAGCTTGCCTATCACTCCGCCTTGCACTTGCCTTGAGCTCACTGAGGAGCTCACCTTCCTAACTCACCTTGAGCTCATCTTGTACCTCACCTCAGAGTTCATCGAGGAGCTCACCAAGTAGCTCACCTAATAGCTCACCTTGGAGCTCACCTAATATCTCGCCTAGGAGCTCACTAAGAAGCTCACCGAGTAGGTTAACTTGATCTCACTTGTAAGATTACTGAGCACCTCACTGGGTACCTGACCTAAGAATTCACCAAGTAGCTCACTTGGGATCTCACCTAGTAGCTCGCTTGGGATTTCACCGAACATCTCACCAAGTAGCTTACTTGAGAGTTCATTGAGAGCTCGTCGAGTAACTCACCTAGGAACTCAACTGGGAGCTTACCTGATAGCCCACATTGCAAACTCAAATTGATCTCACCTTACCAAATCACCTTGAGATCACCTTGCCAAGTCACCTTGAGCTCATCTGGTAGCTCGTATGTAAGCTCACCTTAGAGATTACTGAGAAGCTTTCCTTTGAGCTCACCTAGGAGCTCACAGAGTAACTCACCTAGGAGCTCAGCTGGGAGCTCTACAAGTAGCTTACCTAGGAGCTTATCATGTAGCTCAACTTGAGCTTTCCCGAAAACTCACCTGGGAGCTTTCCTTATAGGTCACTTTTCCATCTCACCTTGAGCTCACCCATGAGCTCACTGAGCACCTCAACTTGAGGTCATCTAGGACCTCATCAAGAAAATCAACTGAAAACTCACATGGTAGCTCACCTTGCCAGCTTGCATTGATCTTGCTAGAGAGTTCACCTTACCGACTCACCTTGAGCTCATCTGGTAGCTCACCTTAGAGTTCGTTGAGTAGCTCACCAAGTATATTTGGGAGCTCACCTAGGAGCTCCTAGGTGAGGTTCCTAGTGAGCTCGTTTCAGTGAGCTACAAAGAAATCTCAAGTTAATCTACTTGGTGAGCTACTTGGTGAGCTCCCAAGTGAGCTATTAGGTGAGCAGCCAAATGTAGCTATTAGGTGAGCTCCCTGTGAGTTACTTGGTGAGCTACTCGATGAAGTCTCGAGGTGAGCTACCATACGAGCTCAAGGTGAGTTGGAAACATGAGATCCTCAATGAGCTCGGGGTGAGATGGCAAGGTGAGATGATAGGTGAGCTCCCAATGTGATTTGGCAAGGCAAGCTATAATGTGATCTCCCATGCAAGTTTTCAGGTGAGCTCCTTGATGAGCTCCTAGGTGAGCTCAAGTAGAGCTACTCGGTGAGCTCCTGGGTGAGCTCAAGGCAAGCTGACAAGGTGAGCTATTAGGAAAGTTTCCAGGTAAGCTTAACTTGATCTACTCAATGAGCTCATATATGAGATGTTTAACGAGTGCCCAATGAAGCACCTATGTAAGTTCCTCGGTGAGCTCCCATGTAAGCTCAAGGTGAGATTGTTGAAATTTTTAAGGTGAGATTACACATGAGCTACTAGATGAGCTCAAGACAAGTTTGTAATACGAGCTCAAGGTGATTTGGTAAGGTGAGCTTCAAGGTGAGTTACTTGATGAGCTCCTGAGTGAGATCAACTAGAGCTGATCGGGTGAGCTCCCGTGAGAGCTCCTAGGTGAGCTAGAAAGGCAACCTCCCATGTGATTTTTTGGGAAAGCTCAAGTTGATTTTCTCGATGAGCTACTAGGGTGAGCTAGCACTTACCGAGCTCCTGCCTGAACTCCTAGGTGAGCTACTTGGTGAGCTCCCATGTGAGCTTGTCAAAAATCTCTTAGGTTTGCTATCATGCAAGCTACCAGATGAGCTCAAGGTGAGTTGGCAAGGTGAGCTCAAGGTGAGTTGGCAAGGTGAGCTCAAGGTGAGTTGGTAAGGCAAGCTATGAGGCAAGGTCCCAGCTGAGTTAATTAATGAGCTCTCGAGTGAGATTAACTCGAGCTGATTGGTGAGCTCCCAGGTGAGCTACTCGGTGAGCTCCTAGGTGAGCTATAAGGCAAGCTACTAGTTAACCTACTTGACAAGCTACTCAGTGAGCTATTAGTCAACCTACTCAGCAGGATACTAAGTAAGATATTAGGCAAACTCCTAGGTGAGCTACTTGGTGAGCTTCTCGATGAACATGGAGGCAAGCTACCATACGAACTCAAGGTGAGTTGGTAAGGTGAGATCCTCAGTGAGCTCAAGGTGAGTTGGTAAGGTGAGCTGATAGGTAATCTCCCATGCTAGTTTATGGGTGAGATGTCAGGTGAGCTCCCATGCAAGTTTTCAGGTGGGTTGCTTGATGAGCTCCCGAGTGAGCTCAAGTCAAGCTACTTGGTGAGATCCTGGGTGAGCTCAAGCTGAGTAGGCAAGGTGATCTAATAGGTAAGCTCCCATGTGAGTTTTTGGGTGAGCTGATAGGTAAGCTCCCATGTGAGTTTTCAGGTGACCTACTTGACGAGCTCCCTGGTGAGCTCAAGTTGAGCTGCTCGGTGAGCTTCTGGTAAGCTTAAGGTGATCTGGTAAAGTGAGCTTCCAAATGAGCTCCCAAATGAGTTTTTATGAAAGCTCAATTAGAGTTACTTGTTGATCTTACCTATTAGCTCACCTTGCTAGCTTGCCTTGAGCTCACTTAGGAGCTCACCTTCCGAACTCACCTTAAGCTTGTCTTGTACCTCACCTCAGAGTTCATTGAGGAGCTCACCAAGTAGCTCACCTAATAGATCACCTGGGAGCTCACCTAATAGCTCACCTAGGAGCTCACCGAGTAGCTCACCGAGTAGGTTGACTTGATCTCACTTGTGAGCTTACATAGCACCTCACCGGGTACCTCACCTAAGAGTTCACCAAGTAGCTCACTTGGGATCTCACCTAGTAGCTCACTTGGGATTTCACCGAAAAGCTCACCAAGTAGCTTACCTGAGAGTTCATTGGGAGCTCGTCAGGTAACTCAAGTAGGAACTCAGCTGGGAGCTTGCTCGACACCACCTTGCAAACTCGATTGAGCTCACCTTATAAAATCACCTTGAGATCACCTTGCCAGGTCACCTCGAGCTCATCCGTAGCTCGATGTAAGGTCACCTTAGAGATTACCAACAAGCTTTGCCTTTAGCTCACCTAGGAGCTCATAGAGTAACTCACCTAGGAGCTTAGCTGGGAGCTCTACAAGTAGCTTACCTAGAAGCTTATCAAGTAGCTCAACTTGAGCTTTCGAAAACTCACCGGGATCTTTCCTTATAGGTCACTTTTCCATCTCGCCTTAAGCTCACCCATGAGCTCACCGAGCACCTCAAGTTGAGCTCACTTAGGACCTCGTTAAGCAACTCACATGGTAGCTCACCTTACCAGCTTGCATTGATCTTGCTAAGGAGTTCACTGCCAACTCACCTTGAGCTGCGTCTCGGTGGCTCGCCCGTGAGTTCGCTGAGTAGCTCACCAAGTAGTGTTTTGGGAGCTCACCTAGGAGCTCCTAGTGAAAGGTTCCTAGTGAGCTACTCAACGAGCTACAAAGAAAGCCTGGTTAACCTACTTGGTGAGCTACTTAGTGAGCTCCCAAGTGAGCTATTAGGTGAGCATCTAGGTAAGCTATTAGGTGAGCTCCCAGGTGAGTTACTTGGTGAGCTACTCGATGAACTCCGAGGTGAGCTACCATACGAGCTCAAGGTGAGTTGGAAACGTGAGCTCCTTAACGAGCTCAAGGTGAGATGGCAAGGTGAGATGATAGGTGATATCCCAATGTGATTTGGTAAGGTAAGCTATAATGTTAGCTCCCATGTGAGTTTTCAGGTGAGCTACTTGATGAGCTCCTAGGTGAGCTCAAGTCGAGCTACTCCGTGAGATCCTAGGTGAGCTCAAGGAAAGATGGAAAGGTGAGTTGTCAGGTAAGTTTCTAGGTAAGATAAACTTGAGATACTCAATGAGCTCCTAGATGAGCTGTTTAACAAGATCCAAGTGAAGCACCTATGTGAGCTCCTCGTGACCTCCGATGTAAGCTCAAGGTGAGATTGTTGAAATTTTTAAGGTGAGCTTACACATGAGATACTAGATGAGCTCAAGGCAAATTTGCAATACGAGCTCAAGGTAATTTGCAATGTGAGCTTCCAGGTGAGTTACTTGATGAGATCTGGGTGAGCTCAACTAGACCTCGATCGGTGAGCTCGCAGAAGAGCTCCTAGGAGAGCTACTTGGTGAGCTCAAGGTGAGCTAGAAAGGTGATCTCCCAAGTGAGTTTTTGGGCAAGCTCAAGTTGAGTTGCTTGATGAGCTCCTAGGTGAGCTACTTACCAAGCTCCCAACTGAACTCCTAGGTGAGCTACTCGGTGAGCTCCCATGTGAGCTTGTCAAAAATCTCTTAGGTTTGCTTATATGTGAGCTACCAGATGAGCTCAAGGAGAGTTGGCAAGGTGAGCTCAAGGTGAGTTGGCAAGGTGAGCTCAAGGTGAGTTGGTAAGCCAAGTCCGTGAGGTAAGCTCCCAAGGAGTTAATTAATGAGCTCTCGAGTGAGATCAACTCGAAGCTGATTGGTGAGCTCCCGTAAGATCTCCCAGTGAGCTATTCGGGTGAGCTCCCCTGGTGAGCTACTAGGCAAGCTACTAGTTAACCTACTCGGTAAGCTACTCGGTGAGCTATTAGTCAACCGACTCAAAGCAAGCTACTCGTGAGATATTAGGTGAGCTCCTAAATGAGCTACTTGGTGAGCTTCTCGATGAACATGGAGGCAAGCTACCATACGAGCTCAAGGTGAGTTGGTAAGGTGAGATCGTCAAGTGAGCTCAAGGTTAGAAGGTAAGGTGAGTTGATAGGTAATCTCCCATGTTTATGGGTGAGCCGTCAGAGTGAGCTCCCATGTAAGTTTTTAGGTGGGTCGCTTGATGAGCTCCCCGAGTGAGCTCAAGTCAAGCTGTTTCGTGAGATCATGGGCGAGCCAAGCCGAGTAGCCAAGGTGATCTAATAGGTAAGCTCCCATGTGAGTTTTCAGTGACCTACTTGATGAGCTCCCCGGTGAGCTCAAGTCAAGCTACTCGGTGAGCTTCGGGTCGAGCTTAAGGTGATCTGCAAGGTGAGCTTCCAAGATGAGTTCCCAAATGAGTTTTTGTTAAAGATACATTAGAGTTACTTGTTGAGCTTACCTATCAGCTCACCTTGAGCTCGTCTTGTACCTCACCTCGTAGTTCATCGAGGAGCTCACCAAGTAGCTCACCTAATAGATCACCCGGGAGCTCACCCAATAGCTCACCTAGGAGCTCACCGAGTAGCTCACCGAGTTGGTTGACTTGATCTCACTTGTGAGCTTACATAGCACCTCACCTGGGTACCTCACCTAAGACTTCACCATGTAGCTCACTGGGATCTCACCTAGTAGCTCACTTGGGATTTCACCGAACACCACCAAGTAGCTTACCTAAGAGTTCATTGGGAGCTTGTCTAGTAACTCAAGTAGAAACTCATTGGGAGCTTGCTCCGACAGTCACCTTGCAAACTCGATTGAGCTTACCTTACCAAATCACCTTGAGATCACCTTGCCATGTCACCTTGAGCTCATCTCGGTAGCTCGTATGTAATCTCACCTCATAGATTACCAAAACACATGCCTTTGAGCTCACCTAGGAGCTCATAGAGTAACTCACCTAGGAGCTCACCTGGGAGCTCTACAAGTAGCTTACCTAGGAGCTTATCAAGTAGCTCAACTTGAGCTTTCCCAAAACTCACCCGGGAGCTTTCCTTATGTGTCACTTTTCCATCTCTCTGAGGTCACCCATGAGCTCACCGAGCACCTCAACTTGAGCTCACCTAGGAACTCGTCAAACAACTCACATGGTAGCTCACCTTGCCACCTTGCATTGATCTTGCTAAGGAGTTCACCTTGCAACTCACCTTGAGCTCATCCGTAGCTCGCCTCGTAATTCATCGAGTAGCTCACCAAGTAGCTTTTTTGGGAGCTCACCTAGAAGCTCCTAGGCAAGGTTCCTAGTGAGCTAGTCAATGAGCTACAAAGAAAGCTCAAGTTAACCTACTTGGTGAGCTACTTGGTGAGCTCCCAAGTGAGCTATTAGGTGAGTAGCTCACAAGTGCTATTAGTGAGCTCCTGTGAGTTACTTGGTGAGATACTCGATGAACTCTGAGGTGAGCTACCATACGAGCTCAAGGTGAGTTGGAAACGTGAGCTCCTTAATGAGCTCAAGGTCAGCTGGCAAGGTGAGATGATAGGTGAGCTCCCAATGTGATTTGGCAAGGCAATCTATAATGTTAGCTCCCATGCGAAGCTTTTCAAGTGAGCCGCTTAAGTGAGCTCCTAGGTAAGCTCAAGTCGAGCTACCCGTGAGATCCCGGTGAGCTCAATTTAAGTCGGGCAAGGTGAGTTGTTAGGTAAGTTCCCAGGGTAAGCTCAACTTGAGCTACTCAATGGGCTCCTAGATGAGTTGTTTAACGAGCTCCCAGTGAAGCACCTATGTGAGCTCCTTGGTGAGCTCCCATGTAAGCTCAAGGTGAGATTGTTGAAATTTTTAAGGTGAGCTTTACATGAGCTACTAGATGAGCTCAAGGCAAGTTTGAATACGAGCTCAAGGTAATTTGGTAAGGTGAGCTTCCATGTGAGTTACTTGATGAGCTCCCGGGGTGAGCTCAACTCAGACCTGATCGGTGAGCTCCCGTAAGATATTCCAAGTGAGCTACTTGGTGAGCTCAAGGTGAGGTAGAAAGGTGAGCTCCAAGTGAGTTTTGGGCAAGCTCAAGTTGAGTTGCTTGATGAGCTCCTAGGTGAGCTACTTACCAAGCTCCCAACTGAACTCCTAGGTGAGCTGCTGGGTGAGCTCCCATGTGAGCTTGTCAAAAATCTCTTAGGTTTGCTTATATGTGAGCTACTAGATGAGCTCAAGGCGAGTTGGCAAGGTGAGCTCAAGGTGAATTGGCAAGGTGATCTCAAGGTGAGTAGGTAAGGCAAGCTGTGAGGTAAGCTCCCATGTGAGTTAATTAACGAGCTCTTGAGTGAGATCAACTTGAGCTGATTGGTGAGCTCCAAGAATATCTCCCAGGTGAGCTATTCGGTGAGCTCCCAGGTGAGCTACTAGGCAAGCTACTAGTTAACCTACTCGGCAAGCTACTCAGTGAGCTATTAGTCAACCGACTCAGCAAGGTACTCAGTGAGCTATTAGGTGAGCTCCTAAATGAGCTACTTGGTGAGCTTCTCGATGAACATGGAGGCAAGCTACCATATGAGCTCAAGGTTAGTTGGTAAGGTGAGATCGTCAGTGAGCTCAAGGTGAGTTGGTAAGGTGAGCTGATAGGTAATCTCCCATGTTTATGGGTGAGCTGTCAGGTGAGCTCCCATGTAATTTTTTAGGTGGGCTGCTTGATGAGCTCCCGAGTGAGCTCAAGTCAAACTGCTTGGTGAGATCTGGGCAGCCTGCCGAGTAGGCAAGGTGATCTAATAGCTAAGCTCCCATGTGAGTTTTGGGTGAGATGATAGGTAAGCTCCCATGTGATTTTTCAGGTGACCTACTTGATGAGCTCCCTGGTGAGCTCAAGTTGAGCTGATCAGTGAGCTTATGGTCGAGCTTAAGGTGATCTCGGTAAGGTGAGGTTCCAAATGAGCTCCCAAATGAGTTTTTGGGAAAGTTCAATTAGAGTTGTGAGCTTTCCTATCAGCTCACCTTGAGCTCATCTTGTACCTCACCTCGTAGTTCATCGAGGAGCTCACCAAGTAGCTCACCTAATAGATCACTTAGGAGCTCACCTAATAGTTCACCTACGATCTCACCGAGTAGCTCACCGAGTACTTTGACTTGATATCACTTGTGAGCTTACTGAGCACCTCACTGGGTACCTGACCTAAGACTTCACCAAGTAGCTCACTTGGGATCTCACCTAGTAGCTCGCTTGGGATTTCACCGAATAGCTCACCAAGTAGCTTACCTGAGAGTTCATTGGGAGCTCATATAGTAACTCAAGTGAGGAACTCAGAGCTAGAGCTTGCTCGAGGTACCACCTTACAAACTGATTGAGCTCACCTTACCAAATCACCTTGAGATCACCTTGCCAAGTCACCTTGAGCTCATCTGGTAGCTCGTATGTAATCTCACCTCATAGATTACCAAAAGCATGCCTTTGAGCTCACCTAGATCTCACAGAGTAACTCACCTAGGGAGCTCACCGCGAGCTCTACTAGTAGCTTACCTAGGAGCTTATCAAGTGCACCTCAACTTGAGCTTTCCTTAAAACTCACCTAGGAGCCTGCTCTTATAGGTCACTTTTCCATCTCTCCTTGAGCTCACAAATGATCTCACTTGGCGAGTACCTCAACTTGATATCACCTAGGACCTCATCAAGCAACTCACCCGAAAACTGGCATGGTAGCTCACCTGAGCTCAACTTGCATTGATCTCACTAAGGATTTCACTTCCCAACTCACCTTGAGCTCAATGGTAGCTCACCTCATGTTGAGTTGCATGAGTAGCTCACCAAGTAGAGCTTTTGGGAGCTCACCTCAGGAGCTCTAAAGGTGAGGTTCCTAGTGAGCTCAATGAGCTACAAAGAAAGCTCAAGTTAACCTACTTGGTGAGCTACTTGGTGAGCTCCCAAGTGAGCTATTAGGTGAGTAGCTAGGTAAGCTATTAGGTGAGCTCCCAGGTGAGTTACTTGGTGAGCTACTCGACGAACTCGAGTTGAGCTACCATACGAGCTCAAGGTGTGTTGGAAACGTGAGCTCCTCAATGAGCTTCACCGAGGCAAGTCAAGTTGAGTGGGCAAGGTGAGATGATAGGTGAGCTCACAATGTGATTTGGTAAGGAAAGCTATAATGTGAGCTCCCATGCAAGTTTTTAGGTGAGCTGCTTGATGAGCTCCTAGGTGATCTCAAGTGAGCTACTGGTGAGATCCTGGGTGAGCTCAAGGCAGTTGGACAAGGTAAGTTGTCTAGGTGAGTTTCAAGGAAAGCTCAACTCGAGCTACTTAATGAGCTCTGTACATGAGCTACTTTTAATGAGCTCCCAAGCCAAGCACCTATGTGAGCTCCTGGTGAGCTCCCTAAAGGCGTAAGCTCAAGGTGAGATTGTTGAAATTTTTAAGGTGAGCTTACACGTGAGCTACTAGATGAGCTCAAGGCAAGTTTTTAATATGAGCTCAAAGTGATTTGGTAAGGTGAGCTTCGAGGTGAGTTACTTGATGAGCTCCTGGGTGAGCTCAACTAGAGCTGATCGGTGAGCTCCCATAAGAGCTCCCAGAAGAGCTCCCAGAAGAGTTCCTAGGTAAGCTACTAGGTGAGTTCCCAAGTGAGCTACTTGGAAAGCTCCAGATGAGGTCCCTGTTGAGCTACTCATTAAGCTCACAAGTGAGCTAAAGTCAATATACTCATTGAGCTACTTAGTGAGCTCCAAGATGAGCTCCTAGAAAGCTACTTGGTGAGCTTCTCAACAAACTCAGAGGCGAGCTACTAGATGAGATTAAGGCAAGTTTTCAAGGTGAGCTTCCTAGCGAGTTCAAGATAATCTCCCATGTAAATTTCTAGGTGAGCTATTAGGCAAGCTCTCATGTGAGTTTTTAGGTGAGCTGCTTGATGAACTCCCATGTGAGCTATCAGGTGAGTTTCCTAGCAAGCTCAAGTTGAGTTGTTCAACGAGCTCTTGAGTAAGCTACTTGTGAGTTCCTAAATGAGCTCCTAGGTGAACTTCTGATTGAGCTCTCAAGTGAGCTAAAAGGTGACCTTGTTTGTAATCTCCGAGGTGAGCTTACATACGAGCAAGCTACCTAGGAAATGAGCTCAAGGCGAGCTAGCAAGGTGAGCTCAAGGTGAGTTTTGGGCAAGGAGAGCTATCAAGTGAGCTCCTAGGTTAGTTACTCGATGAGCTCTGTGTGAGAAACTCAAGTGGATTGGTAAGCTTAAAAGAGCTCCTAGGTAAGCTACTTAGAGAGTTATTCAAAGTGAGCTCCCAGGTGAGTGTTAGGTGAGCTCCCAAGCGAGCTACTTGGTGAGCTTCTGAGGTGAGGTCCCTTGAGCTACTTGTTGAGCTCACAAGAGCATGCTCAAAAGAAAGCTACTCGATGAGCTCAAAAGTGAGTCGTTAGGTGAGCTCCCAAGTGAGGCTTAGGTGAGCCCTCAAGTGAGTGGAGGAAAGCTCCTAAATGAGGTCAGTGAGTTTACAACTTGATATGGCAAGGTGAAGCTCAAGTCAGTTGAGCCTGGTAAGGTGAGTCATAAGGATAGTGATTTCCATGTGAGTTAGCAAGGTGACATGTAAGGTGAGCTCCTATGTGAGTTTTAGGTGAGCTACTTAACGAGCTCCTAGAGAGCTCAAGTCAAGCTACTTAGTGAGCTCCCGGATGAGCTCAAGGTGAGCCGACAAGGTGATCTGGTCTGAGCTCCCGGGTGAGTTTTAGGAAACTCAAGTTTAGTAGCTAAATGAGCTCTGGGTGATCTTCTTGCTAAGCTCCTAAGTGAGCTACCTATGTGAGCTACTTGGTGAGCTTCAAAGGTGAGCTGATAGAAAAGGTGAGATTATATGTGAGCTACCGATGATCTGGCAAGGTGAGTTCAAGGTAAGTTAGCAAGGTGAGCTCAAGAAAGTGAGTTAGTAAGGTGAGCTCAACCAAGGATCTCGATCGAGAGCTCTAGGAAGAACTCCCAAAACTACTTTATAAGCTATTCAGTAAGAGATCCTATGTGAGCTAATTGTGAGCTTATGACAAACTTGAGTGAGAACTCAAGGTGAGTTGAGCGAGGTCCCTAGTGAGCTACTTGGTGAGGTAATAAGATAGCTCAAGTAAACCTACAGGTGAGCTGTTTGGTGAGCTCCTAAGAAGTTCTTGGAAAGCTAAGGTGGTCAGTGATGCCCCATGTGAGCTACTTGGTTTGAGCTCAAGATAAATTTGAGCTGCTCGGAGAGCTCCCTGGGTGAGCTCCCGAAAGTGAGCTACTTGGTGAGCTACTCGGGTGAGTTTATGAGGTGAGCTCAAGTCAAGCTAGCTCAAGGTGAGTTAGCAAGGTGAGCTCATAATGAGCTCAAGGTGAGCGGCAAGGTGAGCCTGATAGGTGAGCTCCAATGTCGGCAATGTCCGAGGTGAGCTTATATGTGAGCTCACATACAAGTTTTTAGGTGAGTAGGCTTGAGAGCTCAAGTTATCAAGTGTGAGCTCGCCGTGAGTTCCCCGGGTGAGTTACTCGGGCAAGCTCAAGTGAGTTGGTGAGGCGAGCTGATTGGTGAGCTCCAAGGTGAGCTACTTAGCGAGTAAGCTCAAGTGAACTACTTGATGAGCTACTTAATGAGCTCCTAGGTGAGCTTACATGTGAGCTACCAAATGAGCTCAAGGTGAGTTAGCAAGGCAAGCTCAAGGAGTTGGCAAGGTGAGCTCAAATTTGAGTTACTCAATGAGCTCCTAGAGTGAGTTCAACTGAGCTCATTGGTGAGCTCCAAAGAAGAGCTTCTAGTGAGCTACTCTGAGCTCCCAGTGAGCTCAAAGGTGAGCTTGATAGAAATCTATGAGGTGATCTTATATGTGAGCTACCAGATGATCTCAAGGTGAGTTCAAGGTAAGTTAGCAAGGTGAGCTCAAGGTGAGTTAGTAAGGTGAGCTCAACTTGATCTGATCAGAGAGCTCTAAGAAGAACTCCTAGGTAAACTACTTTATAAGCTATTCAAAGGTGAGCTCCTAAGTGAGCTGCTATGTGAGCTTTGAAGTGAGCTACTTGGTGAGCTCCTAGGCGAGGTCCCTAGTGAGCTACTTGGTGAGGTAATAAGATAGCTCAAGTAAACCTACTCGGTGAGCTGTTTGGTGAGCTCCTAAGCAAGTTACTTGGAAAGCTCCCAGGTGATGTCCCCAGCAAGCTACTTGGTGAGCTCAAGTAAACCTACTCAGTGAGCTACTTGGTGAGCTCCGGGTGAGTTACTTGGTGAGCTACTCGATAAACTATGAGGTGAGCTACCAGAATAGCTCAAGGTGAGTTAGCAAGGTGAGCTCCATAATGAGCTCAAGGTGAGCTGGCAAGGTGAGCTGATAGGTGAGCTCCAATGTGAGTTTCTGGGTGAGCTGTTATGTGAGCTCACATATAAGTTTTTAGGTGAGTTGCTTGATGAGCTCAATGGCAAGCTCAAGTTGAGCTGCTCAGGAAGCTCCTGGGTGAGTTCCTGGGCAAGCTCAAGGAAAGTTGGTGAGGCAAGCTATCAGGTGAGCTCCAAGGTGAGTTTTTCAGGTAAGCTCAAGTCGAACTACTTGATGAGCTACTTACCGAGCTCCTAGGTGAGCTTACATGTGAGCTACCAAATGAGCTCAAGGTGAGTTAGCAAGGCAAGCTCAAGGCAAGTTGGCAAGGTGAGCTCAAGGTGAGTTTACAAGGTGAGATGTTAGGTGAGCTCAAATTTGAGTTACTCAATGAGCTCCTGAGTGAGTTCAACTCAAGCTGATTGGTGAGCTCCTAGAAGAGCTTCTAGGTGAGCTACTTGGTGAGCTATTCGGTGAGCTATTAAGAGAGCTCCCAAGGAGCTACTTGGTGTGCCAAGGTCCCGGTGAGCTGCTCGATTATCTCACAAGTGAGATCAAGTCAACCTACTCGGCAAGATACTCGGTGAGCTCCTGGGTGAGCTCTTAGGTGAGCTCCCAGGTGACCTTTTAGGTGAGCTACCTTGTGAGCTGCTTGATAAACTCTGAGGTGAGCTACTAGATGATCTCAAGGAGAGTTGGTAAGGTGAGCTCCTTAGTGAGCTCAAGGTGGAGACAAGGCAAGTTGGAAAGGTGAGCTGGTAAGGTGAGCTGATAGGTGAGCTCCCATACAAGTTGGAAAGGCAAACTATCAAGTGAGCTCACATGCGAGTTTTGAGTGAGTTGCTTGAAAAGCTCTCGAGGTGAGCTCAAGTCAAGCTACTCGGTGAGCTCCCGTGTGAGTTCAACATGAGCTAGCAAGGTGAGATATCATGGGAGCTCCGAGGTGAGTTTCTAGGTAAGCTCAAGTTGAGCTGCTAGATGAGTTCCTAGGTGAGCTACTTGTTGAGCTCCCATCTAAGCTGCTTATGTGAGCTGTTCGATGAGCTCCTAGGTGAGATTATCGGTAATCTCTTAGGTGAGATTACATGTGAGCTACCAGATGAGCTCAAGGTGAGTTGGAAAGGTGAGATGTTAGGTGATCTCCTAGCCAAGTTCCCAGGTGAGTTACATGATGAACTCTCAAGTGATCTCAACTTGAATTGATCGGTGAGCTTCAAGAAGAGATCCTAGGTGAGATAGTTGGTGAGATGTTCAGTGAGCTCCCAGGTGAGCTGCTAGGTGAGCTCTTAAGCGAGCTACTTGGAGAGCTCCCAGGTGAGGTCCCCAGTGAGCTCACAAGAAAGCTCAAGTCAACCTACTCAATGAGCTACTTGGTGAGCTCCCAGGTGAGTTGTTAAGCGAGCTCTAAGGTGATCTACTTGGTAAGCTTCTCAAAAAACTCTGAGGTGAGCTACTAGATGAGCTCAAGGTGAGTTGGCAAGGTGATATCCTCAGCGAGCTCAAGGTGAGTTGGCAAGTTGATCTCCCATGTGAGTTTCTAGGTGAGCTATCAGGTGAGATCCCATGTGAGTTTTTGGGTGTGCTACTTGACAAGCTCCTGGGTGAGCTCAAGTCGACCTACTCGGTGAGCTCCTAGGTGAGCTCAAGGTGAGTTGAAAAGATGAGCTATTAGGTGAGCACTCATGCATGTTTCTAGGTAAGCTTAAGTCAAGCTTCTTGATGAGCTCCTTACTGAGATCCCATCTAGGCTCCTAGGTGAGCTACTTGGAGAGCTTCAGGTGATCTTGTTGGCAACCTCGAGGTGAGCTTATATCAAGCTACCAGGATGAGGTCAAGGTAAGTTGGTAAGGTGAGCTATCAGTGAACTCCTAGGTGAGTTACTCGATGAGGTCCTGGGCAAGCTGAACTTGAGCTAATCTGTGAGCTCCAAAAAGAGTTCCCAGGTGAGCTTCTTGGCAAGCTGTAAAGTAATCTCCCAGGAGAGCTGCTAGGTGAGCTCCCAAGTGAAATACTTGGCAAGCTCACAAGCAAGATCAAGTCAACTTACTTGGCAAGGTGCTCGGTGAGCTCCCCTGGTGAGCTACTTGGTGAGCTTCTCAATGAACTCCAAGGTGAGCTATTAGATGAGCTTAAGGTGAGTTTACAAGGTAAGCTCCTTAGCAAGCTCAAGGCAAGTTTGCAAGGTGAGCTAATAGGAAATCTCCCATGCGAGTTAGAAAGGCTAGTGGTCAGGCGAGCTCCCATATGAGTTTTCGGGTGAGCTACTTGATGAGCTCCTGGGTGAGCTCGAGTCAAGCTGCTAAGCGAGCTCCTAGGTGAGCTCAAGGTGAGCTTATAAGGTGAGCTATGAAGCAAAATCCTAGGTGAGTTTCTAGGTAAGCTCAAGTCGATCTACTTGATGAGCTCATGGGTGAGATGCTTGCCGAGCTCCGAGCTAAGCTCCTAAGTGAGCTACTCGGTGAGCTCCTAGGTGAGATCAAAGGTGAGCTTGTTGGCAATCTCTGAGGTGAGCTTACATGCAAGCTACCAAATGAGCTAAGGGTGAGTTGGCAAGGCAACCTCAAGGTGAGTTAACAAGGTGAGCTTAAGGTGAGTTTGAAAGGTGAGCTATCAAGTGAGCTTTCAGGTGACTTCCCAGTCGAGTTACTCCACAAGCTCCCAGGTGAGCTCAACTTGATTATATCGCAGAGCTCCTAGAAGAGATCCTAGGTGAGATACTTTACCAGCTGTTTGGTGAGCTCTTGGGTGAACTACTAGGTGAGCTCCCAAGTGAGAAACTTGATGAGCTACTTGGTGAGCTCTCAAGTGAGCTCCCAGGTGAGCTGTTAGGTGAGCTCCCAGGTGAGCTATTAGGTGACGAATTCTAAGGTGAGCTACTAGATGACCTTAAGGAGAGTTAGCAAGGTGAGCTCCTCAACAAGCTCAAGGTGAGTTGATAGGTGAGCTCCCATATGAGTTGGCAAGATGAGCTATCAAGCAAGCTCCCATTTCAGTTTTCAGGTGAGCTACTTGACAAGCCCCCAGGTGAGCTCAAGTTGAGTTACTCAGTGAGCTCCTCGATGAGCTCAAGGTGAACTAGTAAGGTGATCTTTCAGGTGAGCTCCCAAGCAAGTTTCTAGGCAAGCTCAAGTCGAGATACTAGATGAGCTCTTACGCGATATGCTTACCGAGCTCCCAATTGAGCTCCTAGGTGAACTACATGGTTGGCTCCTAGGTGAGGTCAAAGGTGAGCTTATCGGTAATCTCTTAGGTGAGATTACATGTGAGCTACTAGATGAGCTCAAAGAGAGTTGGCAAAGCAAGGAAATATCCTAGGTGAGTTCTCAAACGAGTTACTCGATGAGCTCCTGGGTGAGTTCAGATCTAGCTAATTGGTGAGCTCCTATAAGAGCTCAAAGGTGAGCTACTTTGCAAGCTATTTGGTGAGATCCAAAGTAAGTAGCTAGGTGAGCTCCCAGGAAAGGTCCCTAATGAGCTAGTTGGTGAGCTCACAAGCGAGCTCAAGATAACCTACTCGATGAGCTACTCGGTGAGCTCCCAGGTGAGCTACTTAGCGAGATTCTTGACGAACTTTGAGGTGAGCTACCACATGAGCTTAAGGTGAGTTCAAAAGGTGAGTTCATCAATGATCTCAAGGTGAGCTAATAGACAAGCTCCCATGCGAGTTTCTGGGTGAGCTGTCAGGAGAGCTCCCACGCGAGTTTTCAGAAGAGCTGCTTGATGATCTCCCGGGTGAGCTCAATTTGAGCTTGTCAACAAACTCCTGGGCGAGCTACTTACCAAGCTCCCAGCTGAGCTCTTAGGTGAGCTACTTGGTGATCTCCTAGGTGAGCTCAAAGGTGAGCTTGTCAGAAATGTCTGAGGTGAGCTTACAAGTGAGCTACTAGATGACCTAAAGGTGAGTTGGCAAGGTGATCTCAAGGTGAGTTAGAAAGGTGAGCTCAAGGTGAGTTGGAAAGGAAATTTATCAGGAAAGCTTTTAGGTGAGTTCCGGGTAAGTTACTCAATGAGCTCCCTAGGTGAGCCAAACTTGAGCTGATCGGTGAGCTCAAGGTGAAGATCTCCCAAGTGACCTACTTGGCGAGCTATTTGGAAAGCTCTCAGGTGTGATAGTAGGTGGGATACCAAGGGAGATACTTGGCGAGCTCCCATGCAAGGTCCCCGGTGAACTACGGTGACCTCACAAGTAAGCTTAAATAAACCTACTTGGTAAGCTATTCGATGAGTTCCCAGTGAGCTTGTTAGGTGACCTCCCAAGCGAGATATTAGGTGAGCTCCCAGGTGAGCTACTTGGTGAGCTTCTCGACAAACTTTGAGGTGAGATACCAAATGAGTTCAAGGTGAGTTGGCAAGGTGATCTCCTCAGTGAGCTTAAGGCGAGCTGATAGGTGAGATCTCATGCGAGTTGGCAAGGTGATATATAAGGTGAGCTCCCATTTAAGTTTTTAAGTGAGCTACTTGACGAGCTCCTAGTGAACTCAAGTCAAGCTACTTGGCAAGCTCTGGAAAAGCTCAAGGTGATCTCCCATGTGGGTTTCTAGGAAATCTCAAGTTGAGATGCTCGACGAGCTCCTAGGCAATCTACTTTCTGAGCTCCCAGCTAAGCTCCTAGGTGAGCTACTCAGTGAACTTCCATGTGAGCTCAAAGGTGAGCTTATCAGAAATATTTGAGGTGAGCTTACATGTGAGCTACCAAATGAGCTCAAGGTGAGTTGGCAAGGTGAGCTTAAGGTGAGTTGGCAATGAAAGTTGTCAGGTGAGCTCCCAGGAAAATTCCTAGGTGAGTTACTTGACGAGATCCTGGGTGAGCTCAAATTGTAACACCCCCGAACTGATATATGATTTCTTTATAAAAGGATGTGTTCCTTTGATTGTGAAGTCATGCTTGATATGGATTGAATCTTCTTTGCTCTTGAAGATCTTTGACCGAGTCGAGGATATGCTTGGACTCTTTTATTTCTTTCATTTTTAGCACCTGAGTTCAATTTGAATTCGAGAGGAATTGTGGATTTATCCATCTTTATGACTCAGCCTTGGATCAGTTGCATTGATCCAAGAGATGTTTTAAGTTTATTCTGGATGAACAAAAATTATAGACCTTACGAAAGTTTGCAAGGTCTGAATGTGTTGAATAAGCAATTCCAGAGTCTAACTCAGGCTGATCATGTTAAATGAATTGGTTCCCAATATCATAATATCAGGAAGGCCTAGACCTTAAGCCAGGTAATAAATTTTGTGTATACTGCAAGCTTTTTATCAATGCCGGATAGAATCCATTTCGGGAATGTTATACCCTGTTGGTTCTTATACTGATCGGTCCTACTTGTGAGACCTAGAATGGATTCATTAAGGTTAATAACCTTAACCTAAACTATAACCTATGGGTTGAATTATTGCTAATATAACCAAGCCCTAAACTATAGGTTTGATGCTCCTAAGGTTAACTACCTAGCACTATGGAAGTAAGACTAATGTCTTACCTTATGATCTAACCTATGTTTCTAACCTATCTAAGGATAATGGATGAAGGGGACCTATGAAGGGGTGCGAGCCATGGGTGGTGGTTTCCATGGCATTAAATGAGGTGGATAAGGATGAAGGACTTGGGATTTGGTGGAGGTTGCTAATGGCTATTGGGACCTGACGTGGCAGCATCGCCAAATTTGGGAATGGTTGTTTGTTTTCATTTGTCAATCACCAACTTTGGCGGTTGGTGGCAATGGAAAATAGGTGGGAATCTTGGAGTTAATGTCATTGATGAACTTTGGTTCCCGAGCGCGGATTGCTTGGGAAGGCATGCAAATGGAAAACTAGTTGGTTGTTTGGTTTTCCATACGCTCCGTTTTTCTCTCTGTTTGATCACTGGTTCTTCGAACCAGTCTACTTTGTGTTGCATGGCAACTATGAGAATATCTAGCTCTTTTCTCTATCGGGGAAAGTTTATAAGGCATGAAGGTAACAGTTTATTGTTGTTTAATCTATCGTGGAAGAAGAAGAGAAGGTGCGAGCACATTCAGAGGTCTTCTTCAGATTTTTAAGTGACATTACCAGGCATGATAGGCCCTGACTTTTAAAAATCTTGCTTTACTCCAAATGCTTTCATTAAAACAACTCTGTTCAGGTGATTTTAGTACTGTTGGTTTGAAGCAATGTATTGGTTCTTCTTTTCCTGTGGAATTAGGAATCTCGGGTTAATCGAAGACCTTGTTGGAATGTTTACTATATTTATTCTTCCTTTTGGATTCATTTCGATTGAAGACCCGGTGTGCTTTTATTGTTGTTGAATCCTGTTGAATCTTGCTGTGAATACTTGAAGTTTCTTCTATTTGGAATGCTTGCTGTGATTATACTACTTGAATGTGACTATAGTAGAAGTCCTCACTGTGTTTGCAATTTTGGGTTAAACTCCGTTGGAGTCCTTGAAACGTAACTTATGTTTTTGACTTCTGTAGAAGTTTTGCTGTGAATACTGTTGGAATCCTTGAAATGGATAGTATGTTTACGACTTCTGTAGAAGTTTAGTTGAGAATACTATATGGTATTGACTCCGTTGGAGCTCTTGAAATGTAACTTATGTTTTTGACTTCTGTAGAAGTTTTGCTGTGAATACTGTTGGAATCCTTGAAATGGATAGTATGTTTTCGACTCCTGTAGAAGCTTTGTTGTGAATACTTATTGGTTTTGACTCTGTTGGAGTCCTTGAATTGTTGTCGTATGAATTCGACTTCAATCGAAACCCTGGTTGTGAGTACTGGTTGGATTTGACACTGTTGGAGTCCTTGCGGTATTTCCATTTAAACACGACTCCTGATGAAGTTCTTGATATGATGCGTGTTGGCTCGATTCCTGATTTAAGTCCTCACTGTGCATGCATATTGAATAGACTCTTTCTTAATATTGTTGTGTTTATGTTCAGTTTGATTCTGAGGAATTAAGGGATGGGTTTTCTTTACAAACTTGACTCTGTTTGAGACCCTGTTGTATTTCGTAATAGCTCGACTTTGGATGAAACTTTGAGGAAATTATTGATATGGAATCGACTTTTGTGAAGTCCTTGTTGTGGTTATTCTTTCTTGAATTTGGCTTCGATATAAGTCCTTTTGTATAATCGTAGGGATTAGATTCTTGAATGAAGCTTGCATGTTGCATGTTTGACTCTTTCTTGAATGTTGTGTTTATGTTATGGAAATGATTCGAGGAATTAAGGGATGGGTTTTTTACAAAGTCTCGAACTGTTTGAGACCTACTTGTATTTCGTAATAGCTCGACTTGATGATGAAACTTTGAGGAAATTATTGATATGGAATCAATTTGTTGAAGTCCTTGTTGTGGTTATTCTTTCTTGAATTTGGCTTCTGATATAAGTCCTTGCTGTATAATCGTAGGGATTAGATTCAGTTGAATGAAGCTGTGCATGTTTGTGTTTTGACTCAATATGAATGTCACTGTAATTGCATATGGAAACGTCATTTGTTTATAGTGTTATCTAGTCTCGTGTTTGACTGTGATAAAGAGCTCCTAGCTGTGCCATGTTAGGCGATGGCGTTGGTTATTTTCATGTTGATGAATGTATGGAAAAGATTTGTTGAGTCTATTATGGTTGGATTATTTACTATTGCTTTGTCGCGAGAGCTCTTGTATTGCTTAATAGCTACAGGTGATTTTTATTATTGAATTTAGATGAAACTGTAGTTTCTTCTTGTGATCTCGACTATTTTAATCGCATGCGTAAATGTAATTGCGTTATTCTAGAGGAGTCGGTACAGTCCAAAACATGATAGATATGAGAATCTGATTGACTCTGTTCCTTCTCCTAAGCTGTAAATTATATGTTGATGTATAATAAGTGGAATAAGAAAATACTCTCTCTCCTAGTCTAGAAACTTTGTGTGCTTTCTTCTTGAATCCTTATGTGATCTCTACGGTAAGGGAAAAACAAGAATAGACCGTGGTATTGTATGGAGAGACTGGTATAAAATGTGTGTTGTTGTATAAGTAGGTATACTTGTCAATACCATTGAAATGTGTTATGATTATAAAAGAATTAAGACAGTTGAGCTTGTTGAATGTTATAAACTGCCTTTGAGTAATTGTTAGAAACATTCTTGTTGGAGTATTGCTGTCTTTAGAATGGTAGTATTCATTTGTTCTTAGTCTCTAATATATAAAATGAATTATCTGAAAGGTATTAAGGATTAATTGACATCTATAATATGAGTCATGCGTTTAAGGTCATGTAGAAATATATGAAGATGAATAGCCTGATTTATGTTAAGAATTTGAAGAAATGATTTCATTTAAACAGGTTGTTTAATGAGAACAATTGGTGGATTGCAATTGTTTTAAGAATTAGTGCTTATCATGCTCAGTTCACCGAACTGACCCGTGTTGACAATTTTTGCAGATGGTTGTCGTAAGTGGTAAAGGCACGCAGATCTGATATGATATTCAGAGTGTTTAATTTGGTTTTATGATGAAGTCCAACTTGATTCTCTAAATGTATTACATGAAGAAAGTTGTTCTTTTGCTGTTGAGTATTGTATCAAGTATGCTGAATGCATAAATTGTAATTGATTAGCTTAGAAATGAATGAAATGAGGGGATTGTTACTTATATATGGTTGCATTTGTATCTTGATGGATTGAACTTCTTCGGTTCGAATGTTTTTAAGTGCATTTTTAATATTGTATACCTTGGAGATATTTGGGATTCTCTAAGTAAGCCTTGCAAAGATTATGTGACTGAATACTTGTAAATGTTAGTAGTTCTGTTATGTTCTATCTAAGGCTAAATTGGAATTTAGATCACTGTCTTTCGAGAAGCTAAGGTTAAAATAAACCTTAACAGGAAGCTGAACGGGAAGAGTAATTTATTACTCCCTAACCTTGATCTAAGTCAAGACAACGTACTTAATGTTTTTAAATCACTATATCTTAATACTAATAAGTAAGATGTATTTCAGTTTTGAGAACTGATATAAACCTAAAAGGGTTAAGTTAGCAACCTTATGAGAAGACTTGGGGCTACTGCCCAATTTCGTTGATTAAGATTATTGTGAATCAATGATCTCCTTGTTGAGACCTAAATCTTATTAAACTTCTCTTTGTGGAATGGGTCTTAATAAGAAAGGCAACTCAAAGGTGAGGAACCCAGGGGTTGGGAAAAGACTACCCTAAAAGGAGTGTCTTAAAGTATAACTTTAACTCAACGTATGTAACACCTTAAAGTTAAGTAGATCTTTTCGAGGTGGTTTTGAAGGATGATGGCACAAGTCAACTGCAGGGTTGTACCTTCGAGAAGATTAGGATCTTCTCGAAGATACAACAATGCAGGTGACTTATGGTGACACCCTTTGCATTGATCGTTAAGATTTACACCTTAAACTCGAACAAGTTTTTACTCGGGATCTGGTTAGGAACATGGTCATGTTATGAGGCTGCCCTTGGGGATTCGGGGTACCTTGACACATAGGGTTAACTAGGGTTGATCCAGTATGTCAGCTTATCCCTAGTCCTCGAGAGCATCCTTATAACGTTGTCATGTTATTAATCCATTCCGAGTGAATAACTTGGGAGAGGGGAAGGCCGAAGAAGTAGTATGTGGGACATTCTATATAACATCGGAGTGGGGTGGAGGACGTATTCTAGATTGACGAGTATGCCGTCAAGGAATATGAGACATGAATAGTATGTTTCAAAACTTTGGCCAAAGTATCGCAAGCTGCTGATTGCGTTGTCCTATGTCACCTAGTCTAAGGGATGAGATGCCGATGAATAATGGTAATGATTATTCAGATAGGTTCCTTGGATAGAGCATTCTGAAATCCCAGATTAGGGAAGAGAACCGCAAGAGTGAAGAGTTTGTAAAAATGCCAACTCTGTGAAACACATGAATAGATCGGTAGATCACCGAGTCATGGAATGAATAGATCGGTGGTGCACCGAGTCATTACAGCTGCATATGGTTATCTGTTATAAGAATGGTTGTTTTGATTTGTGAGTTCTAAATTATGTATTTAGAACTAGGAAGCATTTATCAAAAAAAAAAAAAAAAAAATTCTTGTTCTAATGTACTAAATTGGGAATGTTACATCTTGGTATCAGAGCTGAAGGTTGCAGCTCTTGGACCTATTGTGTCCATAATCTGATAAAAACCTAAATTTTCTTGTAACAGAAAATGGTTAGAACAAGAGGAAACGTTGCGAATAATGCTCCACTAGAAGGAGGGGCGGCAACAACCCAAAAGCTTGATGAGATCCTTGCTGCCCTATTGGACACAAGAGATCATTTGGCTGTACTTGAACAGCAAGTAATGGGAAATGAGGAGGATGAAGAAGCTGGTAACAACAATCAACAACCTCCTGAGGACAACCCCGATATGGGTGTTGATAATAACACTGGAAATGCACCTGTCCAACAGAAAACAAAAAGGCCAGGTTGGCAGTAGAACTCACTAATGATATAAAAAGGATAAGTCCACCTAAATATGATGGCACCACATTAGGAGATGGAGCTGAGAACTGGCTCAGTGAAATGGAGAAGTACTTTGCAATAAGAAACTTCTCGGAGGAAACCAAAGCTATTTGGGGAGCCTATCAGCTTTCCCACGAAGCATCTTCATGGTGGGATAGCCGTAAAGCTGAGCTAAATATTGATGAGACCAATATTACTTGGGATCAATTTAAGGGCTATTTTAGGCAACGTTGGCTGCCACAACTTTTCTATGATCAGAAAATGACAGAATTCCAGAACTTAGCTCAAGGGAAGCTAACGGTAACTGAATATTGGGAGCGGTTTACAAAACTCCTCAAGTATGTACCGCAGTATCAAACTGACGAGAAGTTCAGAATATGGAAATTCATCATGGGACTAAATCCCGTGATAGGAGGAGAGGTCGATGTGCACAGCCCTACCACTATGGAAGGGGTTGTTGAAAAGGCCATAAGACAGGAACAAAAATTAAAGGCTATTTCTGCTCATAAAGAAGAAGTGCGGAAGAAGATTGTAAACCCTTCTTCAACTTCACTTGCACCCAAAAAGGGGCCATGGAAAAAGTTTGGAAACAGAAGTAAGTTTCCAGGGGATAATAGTAAGAAAAAAGATAGCAAATAAGCCTGCTGGAAATGTAAGAGATAGTTTTGCCAAAAATTATAACAATGGGTAGAAACCCTATGGAGGACAACGTGATAATTTTAAGGCTGGAAGTAATTTTGAGCCTAAAAAGGGACCTGTAGGAGGCTGCTATAATTGTGGCAAAGACCACTACGCAAATCAGTGCCCTTTGAAGAAGGATGATCGTAATCAGCAGCATAAGATATATGCTGCAGTAGCAGACAAGCAAGCTGAAAAGCAAGTGACACCTATAGAAGTTTCGGGTAAGTTATTTGGCATACTGTCACTATTCTTTTTGATACATGAGCTACTGAATGTTTTATTTCTAGTAAACTTGCTTCTAAACTTAAAAGAAAAGCTGGAAAAATGGATAAATCTTGGACTGTATAGTATGGTAATAACTTTGTTCATACAGTGAGTATGTGTCTTTTTGGGGCAGTCCTTGACTTACCTAACTTTTCCATGGAAGTTGACCTCTATGTTACACCCTTGGGATCTTATGACATTGTCATCGGTGTCAATTGGTTAGCTGACCATAAGGCAAAAGTAGACTATTTTGAAAAGAACATAAGATGTTTAGATGATCGGCTGGAAACAACAGAGATTCAAGGGGTGAAACGGGAAATTTCAGTTAGAAAACTGTCAGCTATGTAGCTTAAAAAGGCTAAAAACAAAGGATGTACCTTATATGTAGTAAAGATATCTGAATTTTAGAAGAAGATGGTGATTCCATGAAACGATTCCCTCTGTTGCAAAGTTTCAAGGATGTATTTCAGAGGAATTACCGGGTTTACCACCCAAAAGGGAATTTGACTTCACTATTGAAATCAAACCAGGAACGGAACCTATTTCCAAAGCACCTTATCGGATGACTACTACAGAGTTAGTCGAGCTTAAGGCACAATTGCAAGAAATTTTGTCTAAGGGTTTGATTAGACCAAGTGTTTCACCTTGGGGAGCGCCAGTAATATTTGTAAAAAAGAAGGATGGAACACTTAGGCTGTGTATTGACTATCGGATGTTAAACAAGGCAACAATCAAGAACAGATACCCACTTCCAAGGATCGACGATCTATTTGATCAGATGCGTGGGGCAGCGGTTTATTCCAAGATAGATCTTCGATCTGGTTATCATCAATTAAGGATTAGAGAAGAAGATATTCATAAAACAACTTTCCGAACCAGGTACGGACATTATGAATTCACGGTTCTACCCTTTGGATTAACTAATGCACCCGCAACTTTTATGAACTTAATGAATAATATCTTTCAAGAATATTTGGACAAGTTTGTACTTGTATTCTTGGATGATATTCTCATTTATTCTAAAAGTGTTGATGAGCATAATGAGCATTTGAAGATAGTTTTGGAAATTTTGAGAAAAAGAAAGTTATATGGTAAGTTATCCAAATGTTCTTTCTTTGATACAGAAGTTCACTATTTGGGTCATGTCATTAGTAAGGAAGGAATTGTTGTGGATCCTTCAAAAATAGTGGCAATAACTGAGTGGCCTGCACCAAAGAATGTACATGAAGTAAGAAGCTTCATGGGCCTTGCTGGTTATTATAGAAAATTTGTTAAGGATTTTTCTAAAGTGGCTGCACCAATAACTTCATTGCAGAAGAAGGATAAGAAATTTATTTGGAATGATAAGTGTGAAACTGCTTTCAAAAGTTTGAAAAGCCAGTTGACTTCAGCACCTATATTAGCTATACCAGACCCTAATGGGAGCTTTATTGTTGTAACTGATGCTTCTGGGGAAGGCCTTGGTGGTGTTTTGTTACAAAATGATCAAGTCATAGCATATGAAAGTAGAAAACTTAAGTTACATGAGCTGAATTATGCCCCTCATGATTTGGAGCTTGCTGCCATTGTTCATGCGCTTCAAGTCTGGAGACACTATTTACTTGGGAAACCTTTTGAGTTGAAAACTGATCACTTAGGACTGAAATATATTTTCACTCAGCCTAATCTAAATGCTAGACAGAGAAGGTGGTTAGAGTTTTTATCTCAATATGACTTTGATATTAGCTACATCAAAGGAAAAGAGAATAGAGTAGCAGATGCTCTAAGTCATAGGAAGCACATTTCTGCTCTTATAACATTAAGAACTCAGTTTAAGGATGAGGTAAAAAGTGCCTCAGAATCTGATATATACTTTCAGCAAGTAAAAGCAGCACTTGCTGCAGAACCTAATGATGAAAGGTATAAAGGTTTTCATTTTGATAATGAAGGAATCTTACGTTATGAAAACAGGTATACGTACCTTTGCTAAATGATTTGAGAAAGAAGTTGTTAGTTGAATTTCATAATTCGCCCTTTCTCTGGACACCGGGTATCACAAAAATGCTTGCTGATCTAAAACAACAATACTTTTGGAAAGGTATGAAAAAGGATGTTATTGATTTTGTGACTCATTGTCTGGAATGTCAGTGGGTTAAGGCAGAACACATGCACCCTGCTGGACTATTATATCCCCATAGCATACCACAGTACAAATGGCAAGTAATAAGCATGGACTTTGTACAAGGGTTACCTATGTCAGGAATAAACATGATGTTATCCTGGTAGTTGTAGATAAACTAACTAAGGTAGCTCATTTCATCGCTGGAAATCTAAAGGATGATTCACCAGTGTTGGCCAAAAGATTCGTGCACAAAATTTTCAGGTTACATGGTGTACCAGAATTGATTATATCTGACAGGGATCCTAGAATGACATCAAGATTTTGGCAAACGCTTAATACAGCTCTTGGAATGAAACTAAACTTCAGTTCTGCATATCATCCAGAAACGGATGGACAAACCGAGAGAGTAAATCAAGTGTTGGAAGATATGTTGTGAATGTATTGCATGGATCAACAGTATAAATGGGAAGAGTATCTTCCATTAGTTGAGTTCGCATACAACAACACTTATCACTCATCTCTTAAAATGGCACCTTTTGAAGCACTTTATGGAAGGAAGTGCAAAACCCCTGTTAGTTGGGATAGTATTGAGGATAGAGTGGTAATTGGACCAGAAATCCTCACTGAAATGGAACAACAAGTAAAGTTGATTCGTGAACGATTAAAGGAAGCAGCAGATAGGCAGAAGAGCTATGCTGACCTTAAGTGGGTTGATCGAAGGTTTGAGCTTGGTGAGAAGGTTTTTCTTCGTGTTAAACCCAGAAAGAGTTCTATAACTTTTGGCAAGGCTGCCAAGTTGTCACCTCGTTACGTGGGACCTTTCGAAATTGTCGAAATAATCAATCCTGTAGCTTATCGATTAGCATTACCACCTGCTTTGTCTCGCATGCATGATGTTTTCCATATTTCTTTGCTTAAGAAATACGTTTCAGATTTGTCACATGTCTTAAATTGGAATTCCTTGCAGGTCCAAGACCCAGGAATAATCGTGGTTAAACCCACACGAGTGCTGGAAACTCACCAATTGCATTTGAGAAATCGTGAAATACAACAATGTAAGGTCCAGTGGGACCAGTTTAACGAAGAAAGTGCAACTTGGGAAAATCTGGAAGAGATGAAAATTGCTTTTCCTTTTCTTTTTCAATAGAATGAAATCTATTGACAAAACATTTTTATGAACTTATCTTTTTCATGTCTATATGAAAGCCAGATTGAGGCAAACATTATTCAGGCTGAATAAAATGTATTGTGACATTGATTTCTGGAACTAATCAAGCTGGAAATAGTCTTATTGTATTGTGAACTAATAAATTGGTTGACCTGAAGGTAAATCAAAATATGTAATCATCGGGATGATGAATCTTTTAGGAGGGAAGCATGTAACACCTGAACTATTGTTACTTCCTCCTGAGCATTCAAGTGTTGATATATGATTTCTTCTGTAAAAGGATGTGTTCCTTTGATTGTGAAGTCATGCTTGATATGGATTGAATCTTCTTTGCTCTTGAAGATCTTTGACTGAGTCAGGATATGCTTGGACTCTTTTATTTCTTTCATTTTTAGCACCTGAGTTCAATTTGAATTCGAGAGGAATTGTGGATTTATCCATCTTTATGACTCAGCCTTGGATCAGTTGCATTGATCCAAGAGATGTTTTAAGTTTATTCTGGATGAACAAAAATTATAGACCTTACGAAAGTTGCAAGGTCTGAATGTGTTGAATAAGCAATTCCGGAGTCTAACTCAGGCTGATCGTGTTAAATGAATTGGTTCCCGATATCGTAATATCAGGAAGGCCTAGACCTTAAGCCAGGTAATAAATTCTGGTGTATACTGCAAGCTTTTTATCAATGCGGATAGAATCCATTTGGGAATGTTATACCCTGTTGGTTCTTATACTGATCGGTCCTACTTGTGAGACCTAGAATGGATTCATTAAGGTTAATAACCTTAACCTAAACTATAACCTATGGGTTGAATTATTGCTAATATAACCAAGCCCTAAACTATAGGTTTGATGCTCCTAAGGTTAACTACCTAGCACTATGGAAGTAAGACTAATGTCTTACCTTATGATCTAACCTATGTTTCTAACCTATCTAAGGATAATGGATGAAGGGGGACCTATGAAGGGGTGCGAGCCATGGGTGGTGGTTTCCATGGCATTAAATGAGGTGGATAAGGATGAAGGACTTGGGATTTGGTGGAGGTTGCTAACGGCTATTGGGACCTGACGTGGCAGCATCGCCAAATTTGGGAATGGTTGTTTGTTTTCATTTGTCAATCACCAACTTTGGCGGTTGGTGGCAATGGAAAATAGGTGGGAATCTTGGAGTTAATGTCATTGATGAACTTTGGTTCCCCACGGATTGCTTGGGAAGGCATGCAAATGGAAAACTAGTTGGTTGTTTGGTTTTCCATACGCTCTGTTTTTCTCTCTGTTTGATCACTGGTTCTTGAACCAGTCTACTTTGTGTTGCATGGCAACTATGAGAATATCTAGCTCTTTTCTCTGTCGGGGAAAGTTTATAAGGCATGAAGGTAACAATTTATTGTTGTTTAATCTATCGTGGAAGAAGAAGAGAAGGTGCGAGCACATTTAGAGGTCTTCTTCGGATTTTTAAGCGACATTACCAGGCATGATAGGCCCTGACTTTTAAAAATCTTGCTTTACTCCAAATGCTTTCATTAAAACAACTCTGTTCAGGTGATTTTAGTACTGTTGGTTTGAAGCAATGTATTGGTTCTTCTTTTCCTGTGGAATTAGGAATCTCGGGTTAATCGAAGACCTTGTTGGAATGTTTACTGTATTTATTCTTCCTTTTGGATTCATTTCGATTGAAGACCCGGCTGTGCTTTTATTGTTGTTGAATCTGTGAATCTTGAATCTTCTTCTTGAATACTTGAAGTTTTTTCTACTTTTTAGAATGCTTGCTGTGATTATACTACTGAAATGACTATAGTAGAAGTCCTCACCGTGTTTTGAGAAATTTTGGGTTAAACTCCGTTGGAGTCCTTGAAAACGTAACTTATGTTTTTGAATGTAGAAGTTTTTTTCTTGAATGTAACTTATTGGAATCCTTGAAATGGATAGTATGTTTTGACTGACTTTAGAAGTTTAGTTGAGAATACTATATGGTATTGACTCCGTTGGAGCTCTTGAAACGTAACTTATGTTTTTGACTTCTGTAGAAGTTTTGTTGTGAATATTGTTGAATCCTTGAAATGGATAGTATGTTTCCTTGAAATGGATAGTATGTTTTTAACTATGTTTTTGACTTATAGAAGCTTTGTTGTGAATACTTAGAAGCTTTGTTTGAATACTTATTGGTTTTGACTCTGTTGGAGTCCTTGAATTGTTGTCGTATGAATTTGACTTCAATCGAAACCCTGGTTGTGAGTACTGGTTGGATTTGACACTGTTGGAGTCCTTGCGGTATTTCCATTTAAACACGACTCCTGATGAAGTTCTTGATATGTTGCGTGTTGGCTCGATTCCTGATTTAAGTCCTCGCTGTGCATGCATATTGAATAGACTCTTTCTTAATATTGTTGTGTTTATGTTCAGTTTGATTCTGAGGAATTAAGGGATGGGTTTTCTTTACAAACTCGACTCTGTTTGAGACCCTGCTGTATTTCGTAATAGCTCGACTTCGGATGAAACTTTGAGGAAATTATTGATATGGAATCAACTTCTGTGAAGTCCTTGTTGTGGTTATTCTTTCTTGAATTGGCTTCTGATATAAGTCCTTGTTGTATAATCGTAGGGATTAGATTCAGTTGAATGAAGCTGTGCATGTTTGTGTTTCGACTCAGTATGAATGTCACTGTAATTGCATATGGAAACGTCATTTGTTTATAGTGTTATCTAGTCTCGTGTTTGACTGTGATAAAGAGCTCCTAGTTGTGCCATGTCAGGTGATGGCGTTGGTTATTTTCATGTTGATGAATGTATGGAAAAGATTTGTTGAGTCTATTATGGTTGGATTATTTACTATTGCTTTGTCGCGAGAGCTCTTGTATTGCTTAATAGCTACAGGTGATTTTTATTATTGAATTTAGATGAAACTGTAGTTTCTTCTTGTGATCTCGACTATTTTAATCGCATGCGTAAATGTAATTGCGTTATTCTAGAGGAGTCGGTACAGTCCAGAACATGATAGATATGAGAATCTGATTGACTCTGTTCCTTCTCCTAAGCTGTAAATTATATGTTGATGTATAATAAGTGGAATAAGAAAATACTCTCTCTCCTAGTCTGGAAACTTTGTGTGCTTTCTTCTTGAATCCTTATGTGATCTCTACGGTAAGGGAAAAACAAGAATAGACCGTGGTATTGTATGGAGAGACTGGTATAAAATGTGTGTTGCTATATAAGTAGGTATACTTGTCAATACCATTGAAATGTGTTATGATTATAAAAGAATTAAGACAGTTGAGCTTGTTGAATGTTATAAACTGCCTTTGAGTAATTGTTAGAAACATTCTTGTTGGAGTATTGTTGTCTTTAGAATGGTAGTATTCATTTGTTCTTAGTCTCTAATATATAAAATGAATTATCTGAAAGGTATTAAGGATTAATTGACATCTATAATATGAGTCATGCGTTTAAGGTCATGTAGAAATATATGAAGATGAATAGCCTGATTTATGTTAAGAATTTGAAGAAATGATTTCATTTAAATAGGTTGTTTAATGAGAACAATTGGTGGATTGCAATTGTTTTAAGAATTAGTGCTTATCATGCTCAGTTCACCGAACTGACCCATGTTGACAATTTTTGCAGATGGTTGTCGTAAGTGGTAAAGGCACGCAGATCTGATATGATATTCAGAGTGTTTAATTTGGTTTTATGATGAAGTCCAACTTGATTCTCTAAATGTATTACATGAAGAAAGTTGTTCTTTTGTTGTTGAGTATTGTATCAAGTATGTTGAATGCATAAATTGTAATTGATTAGCTTAGAAATGAATGAAATGAGGGGATTGTTACTTATATATGGTTGCATTTGTATCTTGATGGATTGAACTTCTTCGGTTCGAATGTTTTTAAGTGCATTTTTAATATTGTATACCTTGGAGATATTTGGGATTCTCTAAGTAAGCCTTGCAAAGATTATGTGACTGAATACTTGTAAATGTTAGTAGTTCTGTTATGTTCTATCTAAGGCTAAATTGGAATTTAGATCACTGTCTTTCGAGAAGCTAAGGTTAAAATAAACCTTAATAGGAAGCTGAATGGGAAGAGTAATTTATTACTCCCTAACCTTGATCTAAGTCAAGACAACGTACTTAATGTTTTTAAATCACTATATCTTAATACTAATAAGTAAGATGTATTTCAGTTTTGAGAACTGATATAAACCTAAAAGGGTTAAGTTAGCAACCTTATGAGAAGACTTAGGGCTACTGCCCAATTTTGTTGATTAAGATTATTGTGAATCAATGAACTCCTTGATGAGATCTCAAATCTTATTAATCTTCTCTTTGTGAAATGGGTCTTAAATAGGAAAGGCAACTCAAAGGTGAGGAACCCAGGGGTTGGGAAAAGACTACCCTAAAAGGAGCGTCTTAAAGTATAACTTTAACTCAACGTATGTAACACCTTAAAGTTAAGTAGATCTTTTCGAGGTGGTTTTGAAGGATGACGGCACAAGTCAACTATAGGGTTGTACCTTCGAGAAGATTAGGATCTTCTCGAAGATACAACAATGTAGGTGACTTATGGCGACACCCTTTGCATTGATCGTTAAGATTTACACCTTAAACTCGAACAAGTTTTTACTCGGGATCTGGTTAGGAACATGGTCATGTTATGAGGCTGCCCTTGGAGATTTGGGGTACCTTGACACACAAAGTTAACTAGGGTTGATCCCAGTATGTCAGCTTATCCTAGTCCTCGAGAGCATCCTTATAACATTGTCATATTATTAATCCGTTCCTGAGTGAATGACTTGGGGGAGGGATGGCTGACAGAAGTTAGTATGGGACATTCTATATAACATCGGAATGGGGTGGAGGACGTATTCCAGATTGATGAGTATGCCATCAAGGAATATGAGACATGAACAGTATGTTTCAAAACTTTGGCCAAAGTATCGCAAGCTGCTGATTGCGTTGTCCTATGTCACCTAGTCTAAGGGATGAGATGCCGATGAATAATGGTAACAATTATTCAGATAGGTTCCTTGGACAGAGCATTCTGAAATCCCAGATTAGGGAAGAGAACCGCAAGAGTGAAGAGTTTGTAAAAATGCCAACTCTGTGAAACACATGAATAGATCGGTAGATCACCGAGTCATGGAATGAATAGATCGGGTGTGTCTCCGAGTCTAAGAATGATTGTTATGACGAGAGTTCTGCATATGGTTATCTCTAATGTTATAAGAATGATTGTTAATGATCTGTGAGTTCTAAATTATGTATTTAGAACTAGGTGACATGTTAGATGAGCTCCTAGGTGAGCTATTATGCAAGCACCCAGGTGAATTTCTTGGTGAGCTACTCGAAAAACTCTAAGGTGAGCTACCAGATGAGCTCAAGGTGAGTTAGCAAGGTTATCTTCTCAGCAAGCTCAAGGCGAGCTCCCACGAAATTTTACAAGGTGAGCTATAAGGTGAGCTCCCACGTGAGTTTTCATGTGAGCTTCTTGATGAGATCTCAGGTGAGCTCAATTTGAGATGCTCAGTGAGCTCCTGGTCAAGCTTAACGTAAGTTGGCAAGGTGAGCTATTAGGCAAGCTCAAGGCAAGCTGGAAAGGTGAGCTATTAGGTGAGCTCCCATGTAAGTTTCTGGGAAAGCTCAAGTTGAGATGCTCGACGAGCTCCTAGGTGAACTACTTTCTAAGCTCTCAGTTGAGCTCCTAGGTGAGCTCCCATGTGAGCTCGTCGAAATTTCTAAGGTGAGCTTACATGTGAGCTACCGAGATAAGTTGAAGGTGAGTTTGCAAGGTGATCTCAAAGTGAGTTGGTAAGGTGAGCTTAATGTGAGTTGGCAAGGCAAGCTATCAGGTGAGTTACTTAAAGAGCTCCCGGGTGAGCTCAACTCGAGCTAATCATCGAGATCTTAGAAGATCTCCCAAGTGACCTACTTGGTGAGTAGTTCGGTCAGCTCCCATGCAAGTTGCTAGGCAAGCTCCAAAATGAGCTACTTGGCAAGCTCCCAAGTGAGGTCCCCGACAAGCTGCTCGACAATCTCACAAGTGACCTCAAGTAAACCTACTTGGCAAGCTACTCTGTGAGCTCCCAGGTGAGCTATTAGGTGAGATCCTAGATGAACTACTTGGTGAGCTACTTGAAAAACTCGGAGGTGAGATACCAGATGAGCTCAAAGTGAGTTGACAAGGTGAGCTCCTCAAAGCAAGCTAAAGGTGAGATGGAAGGTGAGCTGATAGGCAATCTCCCATGTGAGTTTTTGGGTGAGATGTAAGGTGAGCTCCCATGTGAGTTTTTAGGTGAGCTACTTGATGAGCTCCCAAGTGATCTTAAGTCAAGCTGCTCAGTGAGATCATGGGTGAGCTCAAGGTGAGTTACTTATCGAGTTCCCACCAAGATCCTAGGTGAGCTCCCTGGTGAGCTTAATGGTGAGCTTATTAGTAATCTCTGAGGTGAGCTTACATGTGAGCTACCAGATGAGCTCAAGGTGAGTTGGCATGGAGAGATGTCAGGAAAGCTCCTAGGTAAGTTTCTAGGGAAGTTACTTGATGAGCTCTTGGTCGAGCTTAACTCGAGCTGATCAGTGAGCTCCCAGAAGAGCTACTAGGTGAGCTATTTAGTGAACTATTTGGCAAGCTCCTAGGTGAGCTGCTAGGCAAGCTCCCAAGTGAGATACTTGGAAAGCTCCCACATGAGGTCCCCGGTGAGCTACTCAAAAATCTCACAAGCGAGCTCCAGTCAACCTACTTAGTGAGCTCAATTCAACCTACTAGGTGAGCTCCCAAGTGAGATAATTGGTGAGCTCCTAGGCAAGATCCCTAGTGAGCTACTTGAAGAGCTGACAAGTGAGCTCAACTCAACCTACTCAAATGAACTCTCAGGTGAGCTATTAGGTGAGCTCCCAGTGAGCTGCTTGGAGAGCTTCTTGATAAAATCTAAGGTGAGCTACCAGAGGAGCTCAAGGAAAGTTGGCAAGGTGAGCTCCTCAGCGAGCTCAAGGTGAGCTGGCAAGGTGACCTCCCATTTGAGTTTTTGGGCGTGCTATCAAGTGAGCTCCCCTGCCAGTTTTTGGGTGAGCTACATTACGAGCTCCTAGGCTAGCTCAAGTTGAGATACTCAGTGAGCTCCTAGGCAAGCTCAAGGTGAACTGGCAAGGTGAGCTATCAAGAGAGATCCCGGTGAGTTTCTGGTAAGCTCAAGTTGAGCTACACGATGAGATCTTATGTAAGCTACTTGTTGAGCTCCTAGCTGAGATCCTAGGTGAGCTACTCGGTGAGCTCCTAGGTGAGCTCAAAGGTGAGCTTGTCAAAAATCTCTTAGGTGAGCTTACATGTGAGATACTAGATGAGCTCAAGGTGAGTTGGTAAGGATAACTAAAGGTGAGTTGAAGAGGTAAGCTCAAGGTGAGTTGGCAAGGTGAGATATCAGGTGAGCTCCTAGGAAAGTTCCCATGTGATTTACTTGATGAGCTCCCAGGCAAGCTCAACTCGAGTTGATCAGCAAGCTCTTAGAAGAGCTCCCAGGTGAGCTACTTGGTGAGCTATTTGGAAAGCTCCTAGGTGAGCTGCTCGGCAAGCTCCTAGTGAGATGCTAGGTGAGTTCTCAAGTGAGCTACTTGGTGAGCTTCCAGGTGAGCTCCTTGAAGAGATGCTCGGTGAGCTCACAAGCAAGCTCAAATCAACCTACTCAATAAGATACTCGTTGACCTCCAAGGTGAGCTCCAAGATGAGCTACTTGGTGAGCTACTTGAGGAACTCGGAGGCAAGTTACCAGAAAAGCTCAAGGTGAGCTCCTCAGTAAGCTCAAGGCGAGCTAGCAAGGCAAACTCCCATGTGAGTTGGTAAGGCAAGCTATCAGGAAAGATTCCATTTGAGTTTTCAGGTGAGCTATCAGGTGAGCTCTTAGGTGAGTTTCTGGGTAAGATCAAATCAACCTTCTTGATGACCTCTTGGGTGAGCTTCTTGCCAAGCTCCCAACTGAGTTCCTTGGTTAACTACTCAGTGAGCTCCCAGGTGAGCTCAAAGGTAATATTTTTGGCATTCTCTGAGGTGAGCTTACATGTAAGCTACCAAATGAGCTCAAGGTGAGTTAGCAAGGTGAGCTCAAGGTGAGTTTCCAAGGAAAGCTCAGGGTGAGTTGCCAAGGCAAGCTTTCAGGAAATCTCTTAGGTGAGTTCCCAGGTGAGTTACTAGATGAGCTCCTGGGTGAGCTCAACTCAAGCTGATCGGTGAGATCCCAGAAGAGCTCCTGGGTGAGCTACTTGGAGAGCTTTTCGGTGAGCTCTTAAGTGTGCTACTTAGTGAGATCCCGGGAGAGGTCCCCAGTGAGCTCACAAGCAAGCTCAAGTCAACCTACTAAGTGAGCTACTTGGTGAGCTCCTAGGTGAGTTGTTAAGCAAGCTCCGAGGTAAGTTACTTTGATAGATTCTTGAAAAATTTGAGGTGAGCTACCAAATGAGCTCAAGGTGAGTTAGCTAGGTAAGCTCCTCAGTGAGCTCAAGGCAAGCTGGTAAGGTGAGCTGCTAGGTAAGCTCTCATGTGATTTTCTGGGAGAGCTGTCAGGTGAGCTTCCATGTGAGTTTTCAGGTGAGGTACTTGATGAGATCCTTGGTGAGCTTACATGTGAGATACTAGATGAGCTCAAGGTGAGTTGGTAAGGATAGCGAAGGTGAGTTGAAGAGGTAAGCTCAAGGTGAGTTGGCAAGGTGAGATATCAGGTGAGCTCCCAAGAAAGTTCCCATGTGATTTACTTGATGAGCTCCCAGGCAAGCTCAACTCGAGTTGATCAGAGAGCTCTTAGAAGAGCTCCCAGTGTGAGCTACTTGGTGAGATATTTGGAAAGCTCCCCAGAGAGCTACTCGGCAAGCTCCCAGGTGAGATGCTAGGTGAGTTCTCAAGTGAGCTACTTGGTGAGCTTCCAGTGAGCTCCTTGACAAGATGCTCGATGAGCTCACAAGTAAGCTCAACTCAACCTACTCAAGAAGATACTCGTTGAAGGTGAGCTCCAAGATGAGCTACTTGGTGAGCTCTTGAGGAATTCGTGAGGCAAGCTACTAGAAAAGCTCAAGGTGAGCTCTCAAACAAGCTCAAGGCAAGTGCAAGTTGGTAAGGCAAGCTATCGGGAGATTCCATTTGAGTTTTTAGGTGAGCTAGGTTAGCTCTTAGGTGTCAGGAGATCAAATCAACCTTCTCGATGACCTCTGGGTGAGCTTCTTGCCAAGCTCCTAACCGAGGCACTCGGTGAGCTCCCAGTGAGCTCAAAGGTAATATTTTTGGCATTCGAGGTGAGCTTACATGTAAGGATGAGCTCAAGGTGAGTTAGCAAGGTGAGCTCAATTTGAGTTGCCAAGGAAAGCTCGTGGTGGTGAGTTGCCAAGGCAAGCTTTCAGAAAGCTCTTAGGTGAGTTCCCTGAGTGAGTTACTAGATGAGCTCCCGGGTGAGCTCAACTCAAGGTGATCGGTGAGATCCTAGAAGAGCTCCCTGGATGAGCTACTTGGAGAGCTGTTCGGTGAGCTCTTGAGTGTGCTACTTAGTGAGATCCCAGGAGAGGTCCCCAGTGAGCTCACAAGCAAGCTCAAGTCAACCTACTCAGTGAGCTACTTGGTGAGCTCCTAGGTGAGCTGTTAAGCGAGCTCCCGAGATAAGTTACTTTGATAGATTCTTGAAAAAATTTGAGGTGAGCTACCAAATGAGCTAAAGGTGAGTTAGCTAGGTAAGCTCCTCAGTGAGCTCAAGGCAAGCTGGAAAGGTGAGCTGCTAGGTAAGCTCTCATGTGGTTTTTTGGGAGAGCTGTCGGGTGAGCTTCCATGTGAGTTTTGGGTGAGCTACTTGATGAGATCCTTCATGAGCTAAAATAGATCTACTTGGTGAGCTCCCGGGTGACCTCAAGGTGAGATGGAATGGTGAGTTATTAAGTGAGCTCCTAGGTAAGTTTCGGGTAAGCTCAAGTTGAGCTGCTCGATGATCTCTTGGGTGATTTTCTTATCAAGCTCAAAACCGAACTCCTAGGTGAGCTTAAATGTGAGCTCAAGGTAATTTGGCAAGGTGAGATGTCAAGTGAGCTCCCAGGTGAGTTACTTGATGAGCTCTGGTGTGAGCTCAACTAAAGCTCCCAGGTGAGCTACTTGGTGAGTTGTATGGAGAGCTCCCAGGCAAGCTACTAGGTGAGTTCCCAAGAGAGCTACTTGGCAAGCTCCTAGGTGAGGTCCCCAGTGAGCTTACAAGTTAGCTCACAAGTGAGCTCAAGTCAACCTACTTAGTGAGCTTCTCGGTGAGCTCCTAGGTGAGCTTTTAGGCAAGCTCCTAGGTGAACTGTTAGGTGAGCTCCCATGCGAGATACTTGGCGAGCTGCTTGATGAACTTTGAGATTAGCTACTAGATGAGATCAAGGCATGTTGGCAAGGTGAGCTCCTTACAGAGGTTAAGGTGAGTTGATAGGTGAGCTCTAATGATAGTTGGCAAGGTGAGCTATCAGGAAAGCTCCCATTAAATTTTTTAGGTGAGCTACTTGACAAGCTCCTGGGTGAGCTCAAGTCGAGCTACTCAGCAAGCTCCTAGGTGAGCTGGCAAGGTGACCTATTAGGCGAGCTCACAAGTGAGTTTTCTGGAAAACTCAAGTTGAGATGCTTGACGAGCTACTAGGTTAACTACTTCCTGAGCTCCCAGCTAAGCTCTTAGGTGAGTTGCTTAGTGATTTCCTAGGTGAGCTACTCAATGAGCTCCTAGGAAAGATTATAGGTGAGCTCCCAGGTGAGCTGTTAGGTGAGCTACTTGGCGAGCTACTCGATGAACTCTAAGGTGAGCTACTAGACAATCTTAAGGACAGTTGGTAAGGTGAGCTCCTTAATGAGCTCAAGGTAAGCTGGAAATGTGAGCTGGAAAGGTAAGATGATAGGCAAAACTCTCATGCAAGTTGGAAAGGTGACCTGTCAGGTGAGCTCCCATGTAATTTTTTGGGTGAACTACTTGATGAGCTCCCAAGAAAACTCAAGTCGAGCTACTTGGTGAGATCCTAGGTGAGCTCAACATGAGATGGAAAGGTGATCTATTAAGTGAGCTCCCTGGTGAGTTTCTAGGTATGCTCAAGTTGAGCTACTTGACAAGTTCATAGGTGAGGTGTTTCCTAAGCTCCCATCCGAGCTCCTAGGTGAACTACTAGGTGAGCTCCCAGGAGAGCTCAAAGGTGAGTTTGTTGGTAATCTCTGAGGTGAGCTTAAATTTGAGATAATAGATGAGCTCAAGGTGAGTTGGAAAAGTGAGCTATCAGTGAGCTTCTAGGTGAGTTCCCAGTGAGTTACTCGACGAGCTCATGGGTGAGCTCAACTTGTGCCGATCCACGAGCTCCCAGAAGAGCTCCCAGGTGAGCTACTTGGTGAGATGTTTGTTGAGCTCCTAGGTGAGGTGTTAGGTGAGCTCCCAAGAGAGCTACTTGGTGAGCTCCCAGGTGAGGTCCCAGGTGAGCTGTTAGGTGAAATCCAAGGTGAGCTACTTGGCAAGTTGCTCGATGAACTCTAAGGTGAGCTACCAGATGAGCTCAAGGTGAGTCAGCAAGGTGAGCTTCTTAGTGAGCTCAAGGCGAGCTGGCAAGGTGAGATGATAGGAAAGCTCCCATGTGAGTTTCTAGCTAAGCCGTTAGGTGACCTCCCATGTGAGTTTTTGGGAGTGCTACTTGACGAGCTCCTTTGTGAGCTCAATTTGAGCTGCTTAGCTAGTTACTAGGTGAACTCAAGGAAATCTGGCAAGGCAAGCTGTCAGGTGACCTCTGATGCATGTTTCTAAGAAAGCTCAAGTCGTGCTGCTTGACGAGCTCCTGGACGAGCTCCATATTGAGCTCCCATCCAGGATCTTAGGTGAGCTCCTAGGAAAACTCAAAGGTGAGCTTGTTGGAAATCTCTGAGGTGAGATTATATGCAAGCTACCAAATGAGGTCAAGGTGAGTTGGAAAGATAAGCTGTCAAGTGAGGTCCCAAGTGAGTTCCTAGGTAAGTTACTCAATAAGCTCTGGGGTGATCTCAGCTCAAACTGATTGGTGAGCTCCAAGAAGAGATCCCAGGTGAGCTACTTGAAGAGTTGTTCAGCAAGCTCCTAGGTGAGCTGCTAGGTGAGCTCCCAAGTGAACTACTTGCTGAGCTCACAAGTGAGATAAAGTCAACCTACTTAGTAATCTGTTAGGTGAGCTTCCACGAGAGTTACTTGGTAAGCTACTTAATGAACTCCAAGGTAAGCTACCAGATGAGCTCAAGGCAAGTTGGAAAGGTGAGCACCTTAGTGAGCTCAAGGTGAGCTAGCAAAGTGAGTTGATAGGTAAGCTCCCATGCAAGTTAGTAAGCCTAGCGATCAGGTGAGATCCCATGTCATTTTTGAGTGAGGTAACTGGACAAGCTCCTAGGTTAGCTCTAGTCGAGCCGCAAAGCAAGCTCCCGAGTGAGCTCAAGGTGAGCTATCAAGTGACCTCCTAGCTGAGTTTCGAGGCAAGATTAAGTTGATCTAGTTGACAAGTTCCGGGTGAGCTACTTGCTGAGCTCCAACACAAGCTCATAGGTGAGCTACTTAGTTAGCTCCTAGGTGAGATAAAAGGTGACCTTGTTGATAATCTCTGAGGTGAGCTTACATGTGAGCTACCAGATGAGCTAAGGGTGAGTTGGCAAGGAAAGCTCAAGGTGAGTTGGCAAAGCGAGCTCAAGGTGAGTTGGCAAGGCGAGCTATCAGGTGAGCTTCTAGGCAAGTTCCCAATCTAGTTACTCCACAAGCTCCTAGGTGAGCTCAACTTGAGCATATCGGTGAGCTCCCGGGAAGAGCTCCTAGGTGAGCTACTTTGTGAGCTATTCGGAGAGCTCCCAGGTGAGTTGCTAGGTGATCTCCCAAGCAAGCTACTTGGTAAGCTCCCATGTGAGGTCCCCATCATGTTGGTTGGCTAGCTCATAAGCAACTCAAGTCAACCTACTCACCGAGCTACTCGGTGAGCTCTCGGGAGAGCTCCTAGGTGAGCTATTAGGTGAGCTCCTAGGTGAGAAACTTGGTAAGTTGCTCGACAAACTCCAAGGTGAGCTAACATATGAGATTAAGGTGATTTGGTAAGGTGAGCTCCTCAACGAGCTCAAGGTGAGCTAATAGGTGAGCTCCCATGCGAGTTGGGAAGGTGAGCTATAAGGTGAGCTCCCATGTTAGTTTTCGGGTGAGCTAGTTGACAAGCTCCTAGGTGAGCTCAGGTTAAGCTACTTGGCAAGATCCTAGGTGTGCTCAAGGTGATTCAGCATGGCAAACTGTTAGGTGAGCTCCCAGGTGATTTTTTTAGGCAAGCTCAAGTCGAGCTACTAGATGAGCTCCTACGTGAGCTACTTGTCGAGCTCCCAGCTGAGCTCCTAGGTGAGCTACTTGGTGGACTCCCAATTGAGCTCAATTGTGAGCTTGTTAGTAATCTCTTAGGTGAGCTTACATATAATCTACAAGATAAGCTCAAGGTGAGTTGGCAAGGTAAGCTCAAGGTGATTTGGTAAGGCAAGGTGAGCTCCCAGGTGAGTTCTTAAGTGAGTTACTCGAGGAGCTCCTGAGTAACCTCAACTCGAGCTGATTGGAGAGCTCCTAGTGTTTCACACAGAATGTTTCCATTCCTAGAATAGAGTTGCTTCTATCCTTTCATTCTCTTGAGAAACAAATAAGGGTTAGGGCTAGGAGGAATACCTGTTGAATGTTGAGAGGGTGCACGCGTACCATAGAGAGAGATCAGATCGATTGTGAAGAACTCCTTTTTGTCTAGGAAGGACTACCTGCAAGTAAGAATACAAGACCACCGGATTTTAGTTAGACAATAAATGAGGGAACTGCCTTGGGCCCAGGAAATATTGGACTTCCTTTCGAAGGTGGTCAGTTCCCCTCTTAATACGAATTAACACAAATTCTAACAAAGAAATTATTACAAAATTACAATTTAGTTACCTCGTTAAAAAGCACTAGAGGAAAGGCTAGTTTTGGTTTGAGTCACAGTGACCGATGCCGGTCACTGTATAACCGGTACCGGTTGCTGATAACCGATATCGGTAGGGGCAGTGATTTAGGGGCTTTTAATAAAGGTTGGCTATAAGGTGGCTATGGTGTTTATAAGGCTAGAAAATGATTAGGGATAGGAAATGGGGTGATGGATAAGAATCAGAGAGGTTGGGGACTATTCTTGGGGCAATGTAAGGGTAGAGGAATGACAGTTAGATGTAGGGGCTACCGGGTAGTAGATCTATGAGTGAACTTGTAATTACTGTGATTCAGAAGTTCAAGAAATGTTATTTAAAAACATACAAGACACTACTTACTAGTTCCTGATGAAGATACAGGTCGAAGGACTGTGATGATGAAGGCAAGGCTCAGGTGGGATGATCTGACAATCAAAAGTGAGCTATCTTCTCTCCCAATGCTTGGATGAGTGTCACTGGGCTCTGGTTACTCAGTTGCAGTCTTGGGCTTGATTTCCTTCTCTGCAAACTCTTCTCTTTTCTTCACTTGTCTCTGCTCTGCCAAGTGAATTTCAGATCCTTCAAATGAATTCCAGATCCCTTGTTTTTGGTTGGGGAAGGTCATTTACAGGGAACCGATGGTGGTTACATAACCGATGATGGTCGAGTAGAACCGATGTCGGTTAAGTTAAAGTGGGCTATTTTTAGTAAAATAGCCAAATTTCCCTCCTTTTCTCTCGAGGGATTAGTTGTGGGCTTGGTCAAGTCATTATTAGGTTGGTTTTGGTGTGGGTGAGGAGTAATTAGTCATGGGTGTGGATGTAGACCAAGTTATAGGTCTTAATTAGGTTAGGTTAGGGTTAGGCCTAGGTCATGATGAGGTGGCAAAATGAGGTGGCAGGTTTGGAGATGTGGATTTATTAATTATAAGGTAATTAATAAATAATTGTGCAAGGTTTAGGTGGTGAGGTTAGGTTGTGAAATGAGATGTGGGGCATAGGGTGTCGTAAGACACAAATTTGGTGTCTACATTAGCCCCTTGTTGTCGTGTAGCTTGTCTTGTAAAGCTGCACTGACAATAATAAGAAGTGGTTACTCCCATTAAGGGTAAAGGTAATCCCCCTTAAATCTATCATAGATCGAGGTGACGTGAAATCAGGGATAGGGTTGATAAAGGGTGAATGGTGTTGAGATAATGGTAAGATGGTGGGGTAATTTCAAGGAAATAGACACACGTTGAAATGTAGTAGTATGACCAGGGTACATGATTTGAAGAGCAAACAAGCAATTCATAGGCGAATTTCGATAGTTCATCCAAATAAGGGTGATATAATCCTAGTATCCAAGGCATAGGAAGTAGCTCCAGGGGATATAACGGGTAAGGTACAGGAACATTTAGGCATGTTCGATAGTACCAAATGGTTGGTTTGGTTGAGATAAACGTCACGGTCTTGGTCTAGGAAAAGTTGGTTGGTTGATCAATTCAAGTATCCTAATCATGCTAAAAACATGAATAGGTGAGCGCGATTGAACAAAAAGCTACATGATGGGTGGATAAAATCATAATTTGTGGGTCTTGGTCGAGGTACTTAATTGGTGCGGCCTTGGGTCGGGCCGACTGATTGGTGAGGGCCTTGGGTCGGGCCTGATTGGTTGGGTGCGGCCTTGGGTCAGCCGATTGATTAGTTGTGGTCGTGGGTCCAGCCTAATTGGTTGGGTGCGGCCTTGGGTTGGGCTTGGTTGGTTGGTTGTGGCCTTGGGTCGGGCCTGATTGGTTGGTTGCGGCTTTGGGTCGGGCCTGATTGGGTGGTTACAGCCTTGGGTCAGGCCTAATGGTTGGTTACAGCCTTGGGTCAGGCCAAATGGTTGGTTGCGGCCGTGGGTCAGGCCAAATGGTTGGTTGTGGCCTTGGGTCGGGCCAAATGGTTGGTTGCGGCCTTAGGTCGGGCCTAATGGTTGGTTGTGGCCGTGGGTCGGGCCGATTGAAGTCAAAATAAGGCTAGTCAGCAAAGCCAGGGGTAGGTGATGCGGGAAAAAGTGGAGATTGGTGGATAAGGGTGGGAGTTAGGGAAGGAAGTTGGTAACCGATATCGGTTATGTGTGATCGATATCGGTTAGAAGACCGATACTGGTATTCTAGGGCGCGAAATAACTGGTATCGGTTATAGGTCAAAACCTATAAAAATGGCATGTCATTGTCACTTTGTGAATTTGAGCACCCAATTTTAGCTGTCTGAGGTGTGAAGTGAGTTTGTTGAGTTTGTGGGCTGAGTTGGCACCAGTTAAGTGGAGGAGTGAGTGATTGGTAGACCCCAGCGAGTAGGAGGCAGAGTTTGATTGGTTGAGGACCCAGCTGAGGAGATTTGGAGCCATGGCACAGCCAGGAGGAGCAGGAGGTGCTGGACCAGCTAGACCACTACCACCTATCCCACCACGATGATGTGTAGTCATACCGGTAGGCTCTGAACTCCTACCTATGTGAATTTAATGAGTTTAACTTAGATGTGGGTTTTGGGTAGGAATCTTAATTTTAATAAAATAATGAATGAATGGAAGTAATTTGTAAAATGGAGTGGGTAGGTAGGCTAGTTAGGTCAAAATGGTAGGGTGGGTAGGTTTTTAGGGTTTTCTTGTGGGTAAATAGGGAGAAATAGGTAAAAAGGTGTTTTGTGGGCCGTTTTGAATTTGGCCCCGCAATTGGACAGTGACCGATGTCGGTCACTAGGTGACCAGCATCATCCACAGTAAAATAGTTTGTATACATTGTTTGTTGAGATCGGCGTCGATCATAGGTCGACCAGTGTCGGCACATATAAGTTACTTGGGGACCGATGGAGGTCGAGGTGACCAGTGTACCGTCAAGCATGGGCAGGAGTTGTGGTTTTTGTTTGTTGTTAGAATTTTGTCATGTTATTTTGTTTGTTTGTTTGGGGGTGAAGGGGAGGGGGTAGAGTTGATAGGAAACTTGATTGGGGTGGGGGGAAATGGGGTTGTTGGGGGCTGGTTCGGGTAGGATAGATTAGGTGTTTGGTATGAAGTAGGAGGTGCTAAATCAGGGGTATAATTAGATGGCTAGAGTAGATCGGGGTGGTTGGTAGGGTGTGAGATAAGTAAAGGGGAGATCATAGATGTATAGGGTAAGATAGGTGGGTGTAGATGTGTGTTGTAGAGTCAGGTTGTGGTTGGGTGGGTAAGTGGGTATAGAGAGTTAAGGTAGTTGTTATTGTAAAGGGTAGGCCTGATGAAGTGGGTTGTTTTTACAGGCATGCCAGCAGCTCATGATGTGGGATCGGATGCCCCCTCTATTGAGGTGGATGTAGCCACATGTGTCCGCAACATAGTGGGCCATCATGTGAGAGGTTGGAATCGGAGGAGTCCAGCGGTATAAGGCTGTGGATAGGGACCACAGCCTGATGGTTTCCCTCATCGAGAGATGGGATCCGGAAACTAATGTCTTCCATCTCCCTACTGGAGAGATGACGATTACATTAGAGGATGTGTATCGCATCCTGAGACTACCAATCGTAGGTGAGGTAATGTTCCAGGTGGATGCAGAGACAGTAATGGAAAGCATCCTGTATGTATTCGGGGATGCAGCCCCATTGATTACCTATCACAGCGCGAGCATTGCCTATGGTGACATGTATCGCGCACACCGACAGGAGACATGGCTTGCCATGTTGATGATGATTGGTATCACCTGCTTCACCCTCCCTGACTTAGAGGGAGGCCGCTTCCCATGGGCTTTGATGGGAGTTTTGCACAAGATGGTAGAGGAGCATACATGTTATGCCATGGCACCAGTGTATCTGGTACAGCTATACAGAGAGTTGTGGGGTTATCACCATATGAGGCGATTTGGTATTTGCTCGACATTTTTGTTACACTATTGGGCATACGAGCATATCATCTATATACGACTAGTAGGGCTGCCCCAGCAGCCAGGGCCACAGATAGCATATAGATATGGATTTCAAAGGTGGTTGGGGGTTGTGGGCCAGCCATGAGTGGTGCTCGCAGGATGAGATGTGGCCTACTACCGTCATATGTTAAAAGGCTTGACCACACTGGACATTATATGGAGGCCCTACAGAGGCCATCAGCCCCGAGGAGGAGCCCAAGCATAGATGCATTAGATCCAGTAAATTTCTAGATAGCTGGACGGAGGCCTGGGGAGTATGAGAGGATACCCCTAGAGAGGGTACGATGGCAGTTGGGCTTGTGACAGGATGAGCCACCTCCCTTCCCACAGTACTGGAGGGATGATGTAGAGGCCCCACTGCCTGCACCATAGCCCGTTGACCCAGATTGGGTAGCAGAGAGACCGGCTGATGATACAATGGATGATGCCGGAGTGACAGGTGCCTTTTTGGTTTGGTGGGCAGGTCAGAGAGTAGCTATGAGATCAGAACCCGCACAGCTAGATTTGGTGACTATGATAGTGGAGAGGGACCGACTATTAGGACAAGTGTAGTTATTATAGGGGCAGCTTACTACCGCATAGGCACAGATTAGGGTGCTACAGGGGTAGCTTGCCCAGCCCATGTTCAGCACACAACGCAGAGCATCGGCATAAGCCACAGGCACTACACACAGCACAAGCACCGCCATAGGCACAGTGCAGTATAGGTACGCCACAGCACAAGGTGCACACTAGCAGGTAGGTAGGCCACTACTATTAGGAGTCGGGGGACCGGCCCCAGTAGCCATGGTGGCATGGGCTCACTATATGGAGGTGAGAGTGGAGGCCCGGTACTATCAGGATGTGCTTGATGGTACCGGGGCTGACTATCAGCCATATGCGGTGCATAGAGCCGAGACATCCCGAGAGCTAGAGATCCCAGGGGGCCGCAGCCATAGCCGGTGGGTCGGTGACAGGGAGGAGGTGAGAGCCAGCGTAGAGACTAGCAGGGGGAGGGGCCGAGGGTGGTGGAGAGAGCTGAGACATCCTGGGAGTGGAGATGGGTTTTTGATATTGGATATAGACACCAGTCTATGAACCGGGTATGTATATAGAGGCCTGCGTGCCCACATATGATTTATTTATTCATTTTTGTTGTATATACCGGCCTGCGAGCTGAGTACATTTTGTATAGTTGATACTGCCTACGAGCCGAGTATATTTTTGATATGAGAGACCGGCACGGAGCTGAGTCGAGATTTTGATAGAGACAATGGCCTGTGTGCCAGTTTTGTATTTTTTAGATCACAGAGGCCCCATGCAAGGCAAATTGTATATTTTGACATTGATATATATAGATGATGATTTGGGTTGATGTATATATTCAAATGTCTCATGTGTTTTGTCAATGGTTTTGAAATTTAATGCATATAGATGATCTTGATGAAATTTTGATGATATGTATATGTGTTGATGGGATTACGATGAAAAATATTTATAACAATGTCATTATGTAGGAAAAAGAGGCAGCGCCACCAAAAATTTGCAAAAAGAAAGAAAATCCTAGGTTTTAAGCAAAAGGAGACATATGACCGATATCGGTTAGCTAACCGACATCGGTAGATATATGACCGATACCAGTTAGGTAACCGATATCGGTTATGCTAAAATGAGCTTTTCTAAAAATAGAAAAGTGTGGGTGGTAACTTAAGTTCTTATTTTTAGAGGCATGCAACAAGTTAAATATGAGAATGTGACGTTGTTTGATGACTGATACAGGTAATTGCATGGGAGAATTGAGTGATAAGGAGGAAAGAGACAGGTAAAGTGATTATGGGCTGAGATTAAGAAGGCAGAAAGACAAGTTATATTGAAGGGGGTGATGAACATGGCTGAACAAGGAGAAGCATCTAGTGGGCAGAGACGAGAGGGAAGACAGGTTCCACCTCAAACTGCTGCATCCCCAGAGGTACAATTTTTGGTTGTAATTCAATTCTTACATGTTTTATGGATAGGATGAGAGAAGGTAAGTGGGTAGAGATAAAAAAGAAAAGGTGATAGGCAAGGGTTTGGGATGGGGTGAGTGTTATGGGGTAAGTAAGTAGGGATTTCGGGTATGTTTGTAGGTACAGAGAGGGGTAAACGAGCAAATAATTATCATAAGTTGTGTTTGCAAGTAGGTTGTATAGGATTGACAGTGACCGATATCATTTAGAGATAACCGGTATCGGTTAGGTAACCAGTATCGGTTATCTATAACCGATATCGGTTACTATATGAAATTCTAGAATGTGAGAAAAAACACTTGGGGATTTGATTTATTGAATGGTTGTGTGTTGTTTTGATGTATGCAGGCAGAGGCAGGGCTGAGGATGAATGATAGTGTGCCAGCTTTGTTGTCACGAGTCCGAGTGGATGTAACACCAACTGAATGGGCATTGATAAACCATGTGGGGTTAAGTGGAATCAACTATTATTCACTAATCACATGCAATCATGTTATGTTGCAGGCGTTGATTGAGAGATGGAATCCAAAAAAGAATACCATCTATTTGCCAACAGGGGAGATGACAGTGATGTTGGAAGATGTATTTAGAATTTTGAGGCTCCCAATTACAAGAAGACCAGTGTATCAGGTGGGGCCTAGTGTAGTGCGGGGAGCGATAACAATAGTATTTGGTTCAGCTACACGAGATTTGGCACAACGAGGTTTGACATTCACTTATGGTATAATGTATACAGCACACCCTGAGGCAACAAGGTTGGTAGTGGTATTAATGATAGCGGTGGGGTATTATGCATTACCAAGGGCGGATGGGGGAAGATTTCCAAAAGCATTGATGTGTATTATTTGGGAAATGATAGAAAAGAGCGTGACTTTTGCATGGGCACCCGCATATCTGGCGGAGCTATACAGGGGTTTATGGGCCTGCAGGTGAAATCACAGGATGACACTAGATTGTGCATACTTATTACATTGTTGGGCCTATGAGCACATTGTGTGTGTGTGACCAATAGGCTGACCAATCTAGGAAAGAGAGACAGGAGTGCAGAGGTTGGGATTCAGACGATGGGTCCAGACCGAACAAGAGGTGAGATCCCAGGCCGTGACAGATGACATCGAGTATTATAGGTAGGTGTGGGAGATGGTGACGATTGCAGATATCTGTTGGAGGCCTTACGGAAACTATATGGTGACAGAAAAAATAGCTGAGGATTTGAGGGGTGTAGAGCGATTGAGGTGGATCACGGGGCACAGGCCAGGTGAGTACGAGAGTATTCCTCTAGATCGCGTGTGGTGACAATTTGGATTTTTTCAGGATATACCCATGGCTTGTAGACAATACATGAGGATCGACGCCGAGGAATCATTCTCACCTCCCCGGCCGACACCTCCAGAAGGACCAGAAGAGATAGCATCCGATCGCAGGGTAATGGATGCAGGAGCGATAGAGGCTTATAGATTATGGTGGGTATTAGAGCTACATGGTTTACGTGAGAGGGCCAATCATCTAGACATAGCTATGATTACACAGAGAGAGATCACATGTAGGGTTTAGTTTACCAGCTTCAAATGCAGGTGAATGAGACAACGAGATTGTTAGCGGTTGTGCAGTCACAAGTGGAGAGACTAGAGGCAAAATTCCACCACACGAGAGGGCGTATTCATATGTTATAGGAGAGATTGGTAGATCAGTGGGAGGAACCAATAGTAGTGGCACCTTTGAGGATGGAGAGGCCAGGCGAGCGGCGTTGACGATCTAGTTTGGGATGAGGCACAAGGGTCTAAGTGAATTTCATAGGGGTAGAAGAATAAATAAGGATTCGACCTGCGCGTCGATGACAAAGAAGATGTATTTGTTTAACATCTAAATAAAACTGAAAATGTATGTTGATTTGAGTTATGATAATAATAAGAATGGTTGTGTTTTGAATGTTTTGTTTTGAAAAAGGATAAAGATGAATTTGATCAAATAGAAATACACAACAAATATTTATATTTACAACACATGATAGGTTATGGTAGGGGATGGTTGAGCTAACCTTGGGAGACCCCATGTCTCCTAAGTGTTGCCTACATAGCCCATTGCACAAAGCAATGAGGGGCCTCAGACCGATGTAGTTCTCCCTTAGGACTAGGGAGAGGTGAATTCAGGCAATTTGGTTGTGGTTAGGCAATTTGTTGGTTGGTAAAAATATTGATATTGGTAGGGTAATGTTGTTAGTGTTGGTAAGGGATTGACATTGTTGGTGTAGGTATAGGTGAAGTGAAATTTCACTTACCCAAGTAGTAGGGAACCGTGTCCTAATTAAGGTCAACACATAATCCTAGATTCGAGTAAAAAGAGGCAAAAGTGTCCCGTAGTTTAGAAGAGCTAAAAAAACCACATATTAACGTAGGATGAGCTTGAATCCCTAGGTACCTTGCATATGCGAGAAGTCGATAGGTGAAAAGAGTTGTATAATCACAATATATCATATATATGTCACGTCCCTTGGGTTTTGTTGCTTTGACGAATGGTGAGGAGAGGTGGCTGGTAGAGCTGGGGTGTAGAGAATTTGTTATAAGGTGATTATGCTGACAAAAGAGAACCAAACCTAAATAGACAAGTCCATGACTCAAAAGTGCTTTTGAATACTACTTTTATTTTTCTGGATCTAGACTGATCGATGCGGGAAGTCTACATGGGATATGTATTTTGTTGTTCTTGAGGTCTTCACAAAGCTGATCAATGCGAGAAGCTTCTGATAAAGGCTAGACTTTGTATAGCTATCCTTCAAGGAGCAGTCTATTTATAGTATCAGATGCGGCTTTTGTGTATATCTATCCTTCGGGGGAGTAGTCTATTTATAATAGCAGAAGTGGTTTTGCACATAGTTGTCCTTCGAGGGAGTAGTCTATGTATAACTTAGAGGTCTTAGATGTCTGTTTGGCATGAAGCATCTAGTTTTGTAGGAAGTTTGACTCAAGAATATCCCATAAGTTTATAATTGAGAACATGTTATTTTGATACTTTTAAGTCATGGACCAGACTAAAAAGGGGAAGGCATCTGTAATAAGAGGTGATGACAAAACTACGTGAGCTTGATTATATTTTAAGATGCATGAAACAAAGTGTATGAGGTGGTAAACGAGCTCAAGGGACAAACACAATGTAGATAAGAAGTGATATAACACTAAATTCAACAGTAGAATGGCCGAAGATGCAAGGCATTAAGGGGTTTAGGCTCAGGTTTACCATTAAGTGAAGCTAAACGATAAGTGCCTGATCCGTAAGTGTGAGTGATAATGTAAGGCCCAATCCAATTTGGAGCAAATTTTCCACGTTTGCTCTTTTCTAGTTTGGTTACATGTTGATTCTCTTTAAGGACAAGATCACCAACCTTAAAGGTATGCTCATGAAGTCACTTATCATAAGCACGCTTGATGCACTTTTGATAGATTTGAAGGTGGTCAAGAGCTTTAAGACAACGCTCATCAAGAAGCTCCAATTGGGCTAACCACTCTTGGTAGAAATCATCATTATGTAACACTCGAATCGATGTTACTTCCTCATGAGCATTCAAGTGTTGATATATGATTTCTTCTGGTAAAAGGATGTGTTCCTTTGATTGTGAAGTCATGATTGATATGTACTATATCTTCTTTGAAATTGAAGATCTTTGATTGAGTGGAATATGATTGGACTCTTTTATTTCTTTCATTTTGCACCTGAGTTTAATCTGATCTCGGAATGAATTGTGGATTTATCCATCTATAAGACCTAGCCTTGGATCAGTGGCATTGATCCAAGAGATGCTTTAAGTTTATTCAGGATGAACAAAAATTATAGACCTTACGCAGGTTGCAAGGTCTGAATGCGTTGAATAAGCTATTCCAGAGTCTAACTCAGGCTGATCGTGTTAAATGAATTGGTTCCCGATATCGTAATATCAGGAAGGTCTTGATCATGGGCCAAGTAATAAATTCAGATACATTTATTCAACTAGCTTATTGGCAGTGCTGGAGTGAATCCTTTTCGTGAATGTATATCTGTAGGTTCTTATTCTGAACATTCTAAATGTTAGACCTAAACTGGATTTATTAAGGTTAATAACCTATGGGTTGGATTAGTGTTAATCTAACCTAGCCCTAAGCTATAAGCTAAAAGTTCCTAAAGTTAGCAACCTAGCGCTAAGGAGGTTAGACTAAGTATCATCTTAAATCCTAATAACAAATGTTAGTGGAGGAAGGGGACCTATGAAGGGGTGCAAGCCATGGGTGGTAGTTTCTATGGCATTAAATGAAGAAGATAAGCATGAAGGACAAGGAATTAGCGGAGGTTTCAAACGGCTAGTGAAAGCCGATGTGGTAGAGTCGCCAAACCTAGAAATGGTCTTTGATTTGTTTTTATCCATCGCCAACTATGGCGGTCGGTGGCAATGGAGATTGAGCGGGAATTTTGGAGTTAATACAATTAATGAACTCGGTCTTCAAGCTCGGATTTCTTGGGAAGACATGCAAAATGGAAAACTGGTAGTTTGTTTGGTTTTTCATGCGCTCTGATTTTCTCTCTGTTTGATTACTGGTTCTTCACACCAGTCTACTTGGTGTTGCATGGAAAATATGAGAGTAACTAGCTCTTTTCTCTATCAAGGAAAGTTTATAAGGCATGGAAATAACAAATTATTGTTGTTGAATCTAACGTGGAAAAAGAGGAGAAGGCTTGAGCTCTTTCAGTGGTCTTCTTCAGATTTTTAAGCAACATTACCAGGCATGTTAGGCCCTAAATTTTAAAAATCTTGCTTTCTTTCAAATGATTTCATTAAAACAACTCTGTTCAGATGATTTTTGGGATCAATTGGTTTTTATGGTAGCTTTGTGTGATTTAGTTGTTGTATCTTCTTACTGGCTCAATTTTTCAAGTGAACCCTTAATGGGTGTGCATTTTGTTTCGAACGGATGTACTATCTTGCTATGTTTTGCATTCCAGTTAGATTTTATAGAAATGTTTGCATGGAAAATTTACAAATTTGGCTCTGTAGGAGTCTATGAATTGTTTTCTTGTTTGATTCAGACTTCAGTCGATACCTTGTTGTTTCCACTTGTTGAAAATGATACTGTTGGATTTCTTGAATGTACAGTATATACAACTTCTTTAAAAGTTTTGTCGTGAGTAATATATGTTACTGATTGCTTTGAATCTTGTTGGATCTTACTATAATACTTAAGTTACTTCTGATTGGATAACTTGCTGTGTTTATAGTATTTGAATGCGACTTTGTAGAAGTTTTCCCCCCTTGTGTTGCAATTATGGGATTTAACCCGTTGATAGTTTGCAATATATTTATATATATACGAAATGACTCGTGGAGTCCTTGGAATGTTTCGTATATTATGGACTTCGTAGAAGTTAGTCATGAATGCCATACATTTCTACTTCTGAAGGAGTTCAGATGTGAATATGGTATGTTATTGTTTTGGTTGGAATTCTTGAATTTGATATGTATCTTGTATCTTTCTACTTCTGTAGAAGTTTATTTGAAGAATACCACATGGGTAAGACTCCTTTTTAATCCTGGAGGCGTATATTATGTTTTCTCTTCTGAATAATCTCAGTTGTGAATACTGTTGTTATGGAATCAGTTGGAATCCTTGATATGTAACTGGTGTTTCTACTTCTGTGTAAGCCCAGTTGTGATTACGGTCGATATTGACTCAGTGAGAGTCCTTGAAAGGTATCTAGTATTTTAAACTTCTGTCAAGCTGGGTTATGAATGTTGTTGTTTTATTATGAATACTAAATGTTATCGACTTCAATGGAGTCACTGAAAAGTAATTTATGTTGTAACTTCTGTAGAAGTTTTTGTTGTGAGTACTTTTAGGATCCTTGATTTGTTGTCATATGAATTCAACTTCAATTTAAACCTTTAATATAAGTATTGGTTGAATTTGGCACTGTTGGAGCCCATGATATGTTGTGTGTTGGCTCAATTCTCGATTTTTGTCCTTGCTGTGTTTTAGTAGGGATTATATTGAACTATATGTTGATGAGAGTTTCGACTCAGTGGGATTGTTCTTGTGTTTGAGCATGATTACGTCTTCTATTAGCGTGAATATTTAGTCGTGTGCTTGACTGAAGTAAAGAGCTATTAGTTATACCTTGACAAGTAATGGCATTGGATATTTTCTCGTTTGTTGAATAATATGGAAGGTTATGTGGAGTCTATTTGATGGATTATTCATCACTGCCTTGTCACGAGAGCTACTGTGTTGTTCAGTAAGTTACAGGAAATTTTTATATGTGTATTTTGACGAACTGTAGTTCTTCCTGTGGTCTCGACTGGCTTAGTCGCAGGTGTATAATGTGATTGCATTACTCTTAAGTGGACGGTACAGTCATGAGCATGTTTGGAAGGGACATCTGAATGTCTCGGTTTCTTTCTCTTCTGCTGTAAAGTATATGTTGATATATTTTTATCTAACTGTTGGAATTGTTTTAACATACTGATGGATTCATGAATTGTTATGATATTCATTTTATTATGTTGAATGTAATGGTCTGTCTGATGTTTTCTGTCCTTGGGATTCAGATGGATAGTTGTTTTGGATACATTTGTTCTCCTTGGTCACTTACATTTATGAAGAAATATCTGAAAAGTATCTAAGACTATTTAGTAACTATAATAAGAGTTACGCATTTATAGTCATGTTTGAATTACAAAAGAGCATAGTCTAAATTATGTCTACATGTTTGGTGAAATGATTTCATCTAAACAAGTTGTTCAATGAGAGAAATTGGTGGATTGCATTTGTTTTAAGAGTTAGTGCTTATCATGCTCAGTTCATCGAACTGACCCGTGTTGACAATTTTTGTAGATGGTTGCCGTAAGTGGTAAAAGCACGCAGATCTGATAGGATGTTAGATTGTTTAATTTGGTTTTATGATGAATTATAGCTTGATTCTCTGAATGTACTACTTGAAGAAAGATGTTCTTTTGCTGTTGAGTATTGTATCAAGTATGCTGAATGCATAAAATGTATTTGATTAGCTTGAAAGGAATGAAAAGAGATATTTGTTACTTATGTGTTTGTATTTGTATCTTGATGGTTTGACCTTCTTCGGTTCGAATGATCTTGAGAGCATTATTATTATTGTATAAAGTGGAGACTTTTGTGATTATCTAAGTAAGCTTGCAAGATTATGTGACTGAATACTTATGATTGTTTAGTAGTTCTAGTATGTTCTATCTAAAGCTAAATTGGAATTTAGATCACTGTCTTTCGCAAGCTAGGGTTAAAATAAACCTGAGCAGGAAGCTAAATGAGCTGAATAAATTATTACTTCCTAGTCTTGATCTAAGTCAGGACAACATTTAATTGGATTCTTAATCACTATATCTCGATACTATTAAGCAAGATATAAATCCAGTTATGAGAACTGATATAAACCTAAAAAGGGTTTGGTTAGCAATCTCATGTGAAGGATGAGGGTTATTGTCCAATTTCGTTGATTTAGAATTATGTATATTCTATGAACTCCTTGAAGGGACCTCTAGTCTTAATAACTTCTCTTGTGTAAAGGGTTTTACTATGAAAGGTAATTCTAAGGTGAGGAACCCAGGGATTGGGAAAGACTAACCTTAAGGGAGCGTCTTATAGTATAATTTTTAACTCAATGTATGTAACACTTATTAATAAGTAGATCTTTTCGAGGTAGATTTAAAGGTTGACGGCACAAGTCAACTACAGGGTTGTACCTTCGAGAAGATTAGGATCTTCTCAAAGATACAACAATGTAGGTGACTTATGACGACACCCTTTGCATTGATCGTTAAGATTTACACCTTAAACTCGAACAAGTTACTCTGGGACTGATTAGGAATGTTATCATGTTATAAGGCTGCCCTAGGAGACTCGGGGTATCTTGACACACTGGATTAACTAGGGTTGACCCAGTATGTCAGTGTATCCCTAGTCCTCGGGAGCATCCCTATAATGTTCTTATCTTACTAATCCATTCCTGAGTGAATATCTTGGGACAAGAGAGTTTGATAGAAGTCAGTATAAGACATTCTACATAACATAGGAATGGGGTGAAGGACGTATTCCAGATTGACGAGTATGCCATCAAGGAATACGAGACATAAGTGGTATGTTTCAAATCTTTGGCCAAAGTATCACAAGCTGCTGATTGTGTTGTCCTAAGTCACCTAGTCTAAGGGATGAGATGCCAATGAATAATGGTAACAATTATTCAGATAGGTTCCTTGGACAAAGCATTCTGAATCCCAGATTAGGGAAGAGAACTGCAAGAGTGATGTGTTAAATAAAAATGCCAACTCTTAATACTCATGAATAGATCGGTAGATTACCGAGTCATGGAATGAATAGATCGGAGGTACTCTAAGTAATTACAGATGCATATGGTTATCTGTTATGAGAATGGTTGTTTTGATTTGTGAGTTCTAAATTATGTATTTAGAACCAGGAAGCATTTATCAAAAAAAAAAATTACTTGTTCTAATGTATAAAAATGAGGATGTTACAGGTGAGAATATCCTGAAGAGATATTCTTAGGGAGGGTATTTGTATTTCGAGAGGCAAGATAGCCTGGTAGCATATATCAAAGAAAATGGGGTGGCATTAGTGGAGGTACGAATGCTGGTATGATAAGCCCAATTGGCAAAGGGGATGTGATGAGGCCAATTTTTTCTAGAATCGTTGACAACTTTCATGAGAATTTTGGTCAGGGTTTTGTTAGAAGATTCAGCTTGACCATTTTCTTGTGGATAGTAAGGTGATGAGAAGATAAGTTTGATACCAAATTTATCACAAAGGTCTTGTAACAACTTATTTTTGAAAGATTTTCCATTATCTATTATCAAGCGATGAGGAACACCAAAACGACAGATAATGTGATGGTTAATGAATTCTACAATTTTTTATTTTTTGGTTGAAATGAGTGGAATGGCCTCCACCCATTTAGTGTAATATTCAGTTTTTGTGATTATCCAATGGTGACGTTGCGAAGAAGGTGGGTGAATCTCACCAATAAGGTCTAAACCCCATTGTGAGAAAGGCCAAAGATCTCGTGTGACCTGTAGCGGATGGCTAGGAGTATGTTGAAGGTTGGCATGTTGTTGACACATAACACAACACTTAACATATTCGTAGTAGTCGTTATTAAGAGTAGGCCAATAATAGCCTAGGCGAAGGATCCGTTTGGCCACGGCAAGGCCACTAAAATGTCCACCACAAATACCGTCATGGACTTGTTGGATGGTATAGGTAACCTCCGCACCGGTTAGACATCGAAGGAGGATGCCATCAAAGCCACGTTTATAGAGGAGTCCCCCAATGACGACATAACGAGAAACACTTTTTAAAAAATCACGTTTTCTGTTACTAATAAGGTCAGGTGGGAGAACAGAGGTTGTAAGGTAGTCGTGAAATTGGTGATACCAGGTATCCTGTGAATTAGCAGACACATTATTTATCATACAAACATCTGGGGCTGAGTAAGATGGTGTAAAGAATTGTTGGACCAAGACAAATATGTCGAGTCGGTTGGTGAGGTAGAATTTGTGAGGCTAACCAAGCCACAAGATCCACAAATTTATTAGTAGAGCGGGAATGGTTTGGATAGAATAATGAGTAAATAAGGTCAAAAGTGAATCCACGTAATGTTTGTACTTTTGAAGTTCCTCATTTTACATTGGTAGGTGCCCATAACTTGATTGAAAACCAATTGAGAGTTACCGAAAATGTTAATAGATTTTACACCTAAGTGTAACGTAACCTAGAGACCAAACACAAGGGCCTCATATTCCATTGTATTATTAGTAGGGGAAATCGAGCGAGTAATGAAAGAGGCATAGGTTCAAAGGCCTCAGAGGAATGAGAACAATGCCGGCCCCTCTGTCGTGCTAGCATTTGGATCCATCGAAGAAGAGGGTCATTAGATATGACTCCTCACTAAGTGAAAGAATGGCAATGAGTTCATCAAGGGAAAGTAAAATTAGTAAACCTGTTCCCCATGTAAAGGGGCTTCAGTGAGTTGGTCTACGATAGTTTGTCCTTTGATTGATTTTTGGTGTACAAACTCAAGGTCAAGATTGGCGAGGAGCATAAGCCATCGAGCGATGCATTGGTTTAGATGAGGTTTGGCGTACATATAATGAATGGTGTCCATGTTGGTGATGACAAATTTTTTTTGATTCAGGAGGTAGTGTCGGAGTTTGGTGCCCACGAATTTTAGGGCTAGGCACAACTTTTCTGCATGTGTATACCTAGTCTCGTAATCCACTAGAGTATGACTTATGTAATAAAAACTTGTTCTCGATGCTCGGAGTCACGATGTGTGAGCATGGCTCCTACAACATGGTTGGTGGTGGAAAGGTAAAGGTAGAAAGGGTGATCATCCCGAGGTGGGATAAGCACGGGTGACTGTGAGAGATAGGCTTTAAGAGCCTCAAAGGCTTGGTGGTACTCTTTGCTCCATTGAAAGACAATGTCCTTATTAAGGAGATGATGGAAAGGTTAACATTGATCCGAGAGTTGTGAGATGAAACGCCGGATAGATTAGAGTTTTCCCTGTAAACTATGGAATTATTTGAGGTTAGTGGGTGGGGGCATTTCTAGGATAGCTTTGACTTTAGCTGGATCAACCTTGATGCCACACAAAGAGACAATAAAACCAAGGATTTTTCCTGAAAGGACACCGAATACACATTTCTTTGGTTGAAGATGAACACAGTATTGTAACAGGTAATCGAAAATAATGGTTAAAACATGGAGATGTTCACTGCGATGTTTAGATTTGCCAAGAAGATCATCGACATAATCCTCAAGGATAGTGTGCATAATGTCATGGAAAATGTAAGTCATAGCCCGCTGATAGGTTGTACCAACATTCTTAAGGCCGAACGGCATGACACAATAGCAAAAGGTTCCCCAAGGAGTTATGAAGGTGGTTTTATGTTGATCGGCCGGGGCTACCAAAATTTGATTGTATCCTGAGAATCCATCCATGACAGAAAGCATCTCATGGCCAGCAGTGAGATCAATAAGTTGATCAATACTTGGTAGGTGGAAGTCATCCTTTGGGCAAGTGAAGTTAAGGTCCTGGAAATCCATACATATCCGAAGTCTCCTCATTACTTTAGTAACAGGAACGATGTTAGAAATCCATTGAGGATAGTCAATAGGTAAGATGAAGGAAACAGAAAGGAGTCATGAAGCTCTTTCTTTGACCAAGAGGGCAATGCGTGGATGTATTTTTCTTAGTTTCTATTTAACTGGTTTGGAATCGGGTTTCGTGGTAATGTTATTGACAAAGAATGTCGGGGATCAATTCCCGACATGTCGGTGTAGGTCCAAGCGAAAGCTTGGTTGCAGGAATGGAGGAAGGTAGTGAAGGTAGTTTATTCCGATGCGTTAAGAGATTGTCCGATCTTCACAATGTGAGGTTTGTCCTGTGTGGATGTTGATTTCTATAGTTGACTCATTCAACATGGTTTGAGTTTCGATGGTAAGGCACATTGAATATAAGATTCATCCACACCAAGGTAAGTGAGAATGGAGTCGTCATCCCGGCACTCAACAACATTAATTGAAGGCAAGTCCTCTTCGATCATGTCTAGATACAAAAGGGGAAGAAAATATGGGTCTTCATTATTGCGTTGATAAGTGAGAGGACCCAGAAGAATAGCGTTTATGAAAAAAAAATTAGGAGGGATGGATTCAGGGTCTATCGACTCTGTGGGTGACGATGGCAAAATGGGTGATGATGGTTCGGAAGGAGTGACTTCATCATCTTCATGGATAGAATGGATATGTGGTGTCTTTGGTGTAGGTGGTTCAGAGAATCCAAGACCATGATGATCTTTGTGTTTGCGTGTAGTTACAGGAATGATCATATGTCGACCTTGTTCATAAAGACTGAAACCGAAGCCCTTCTAAGCACAGCTCGTCAAGAAGGTGGGCGAAGCGATGATTAGTTAGATATTAAAAATCAGATTGGAAGGGAACCACACCAAGGGGAGGTTCAGGGGTGACAGAGGATGTATCGACACCCCCATATGTTAGGTTGGTGTGGCAATTAGGTGGTCCGTAGGAGATTACTTCCCCCACATGACGGTCATAGGTAGGATGCGCATGTAACTGTCAGTACTCTGTGGGGTATGGAAAGTGCTAACGTTATATAGGTGATACTACCCTAGCATAAGGCATTGAAAAACTTCTACTAAGGGATCTGAGGTGGGGATGTTGTCTGTGGGAAAGGAAGTGGTATTTGTGGTGGTAGTTTCATTGGTTGAAGGTGTAGGTGTGGTTGAGATGGATGGTTGAGGTGTGGTTGAAGTGGATGGTTGGGCTGGATGAATGGGTGTCTTGACTGGTACAAGCACATCATTAGGGAGATATAACATATTGCAGGTTTTGAAGGGGGCGCGCGCTTTTATGGTGTAGGACTTCCCCTCATACTTGAATTTTAAGCATCTATGTAAGGTGGAGGGAATGAATCCCATAGCCTGGATCAAAGGGTGGCCTAACAACATGTTGTATTGGAATTCTCCCTCAAGGACATAGAAGAGTTTGGGTAAGGTACGTGGCCCTACATGAATGTTAAGGATCACGGTGCCTAAGGTAGAAGTAATAGCATCATTGAAAGAACGCAACATGGTGGGGTTGGCACACATGCATCTAGAAGGGATATTCATTTGTTGGAAGGCTTTGGAAGAGATGATATTTAGGCTAGCACCCCCATCAATCATAACATGACATACTTGGATGTCCCGAACGTAAGCTGAGATGAAAAGGGCAAGGTCAGGATCTTCTGCACCAAAGTCAACAATTTCATCTTTTGAGAAACTGACAGCAGCGGCTTGCTGTACAGAGACAGAAGTGGTTGGGGATATAGGTTGTTTGGTGAGAGAAGCAACATGATTGGTTTTAAAATGGAGGCAACGGGAAAGGTTTCGTTAGGTAGGACCTCTATCCCTTGAAGGATTTCAATGAGAGCTTGTCGATGAGATTCAGAGGTTTGAATGAGATCATACAATGTCATTTTTAGAGGTGATTGGTGAAGTTGTTTGATCCTGGTACGGTTGGCCACTCCATCAGATACGGGGTAGGCAGGTCCATGAATAACCACTTTAGGTGGTGGTGCGATCAGGATGGCAGACAGAGAAAGAGAGGCCACAGGTGTGCTTTCTTTAGCTTTCCCATTGGTTTTATGCCCTCGAGTAGCAATGCTAATCATTTTGATCTCGTGAACATGAGAGGAGGAAGATGGTAGGGACCAGTCATTGTCTTCGAGAGGTGGGGTTGCAACAATGATATTTCTGGTGAGGTGAGGTGAGGTGAGTTAGTAAGGTGAGATGCTTATTGAACTCAAGGTGAGCTAGCAAGTGAGTGATAGACGAGCTCCCATGCAAGTTTCTAGGTGAGAGTCAAAGAGCTCCTATGCAAGTTTTTAGGCAAGCTACTTGACAAGCTCCGGGAAATCTCAAGTCAAGATACTCAATGAGTTCCTAGGAAAGCTACTTACCGAGCTCCCAACTGAGCTCTTAGGTGAGCTACTCGGTGATCTCCCGTGTGAGCTCAAAGGTGAGCTTTCGAAAATCTCCAAGGTGAGCTTACATGCAAGCTACCAGATGAGCTAAAGGCTAGTTGGCAAGGTGAGCTCAAGGTGAGTTAAAAAGGTGAGCTCAAGGCTAGTTGGTAATGTGAGCTATCAGGTGAGCTCCCAGGTGAGTTCCTAGGTGAGTTATTAGATGAGCTCCTAGGTGAGCTCAACTTCAGCCTGATTGGAAAGCTCCCAAAAATCTCCCAAGTGACCTACTTGGTGAGGTATTCGGTGAGCTCCCGGTGAGATCCCAAGGGAGCTACTTGGCGAGCTCCCAGGTGAGGTCCCTAGCGAGCTGCTCCATGACCTAAGATGTGAGCTCAAATCAACCTACTCGATGGGTTGCTTGGTGAGCTCCCATGTGAGCTATTAGGTGAGATCCCAGGGGAGCTATTAGGTGAGCTCCCAGGTGAGCTACTTGGTGAGCTACTTGGCGAACTCTGAGGTGAGAAACCAGAAAAACTCAAGGTGAGTTGGCAAGGTGATCTCCTTAGAGAGCTTAAGGCAAGCTGATAGGTGAGCTCCCATTTGACTTGGTAAGGTGGGCTTAATGGTGAGCTCCAATGCAAGTTTTTGGGTGATCTGCTTAATGATCTCTTGGGTGAGCTCAAGTCTAGCTGTTCAGCAAGCTCCTGAGTGAGCTCAAGTTGAGCTGGCAAGGTGAGCTCCCACGTAATTTTCTATGCAAGCTCAAGTCAAGCTACTCAACAAGATCCTAGATGAGTTGATTGATGAGCTCGCAGCTAAGCTCCTAGGTGAGCTGCTCGATGAGCTCCCATGCAAGCTCAAAGGTGAGCTTGTCATAAATCTCTAAGGTGAGCTTAAATGTGAGCTACCAGATGAGCTCAAGGTGAGTTTGCAAGGCGAGTTAGAAAGGTGAGCTATCAGGCAAGCTCTTAGGTGATTTATTAGGTGAGTTACTTGATGATCTCTCAAAGCGAGCTCAACTTTAGCCGATTGGTGAGCTCCCGGAAGATCATGAGGCGAGCTACTTGGTGAGCTATTCGGTGAGCTCCTAGGTAAGTTGCTAGGTGAGCTCTAAATTGAGCTACTTTGCAACCTCTTGAGGGAGGTCCCCGATAAGCTACTCAGTAAGCTCACAAGTGAGCTCAAGTCAACCTACTCGGTGAGATACTCATTGAGCTCCTAGGTGAGATATTAGGTGAGCTCTAGGGTGAGCTACTTAGTGAGCAGCTCAACAAACTTCGAGGCAAGCTACCAGTGATCTCAAGGTGAGTTAGCAAGGTGAGTTCCTCAAGTAAGCTTACATGTGAGCTACCAGATGAGCTCAAGGCAAGTTAGTAAGGTGAGCTCAATGTGAGTTGACAAGGTTAGCTGTCAGGTGAGCTCCTAGGTGAGTTAGTTAACGATCTCCCACTTGAGCTCAACTTGAGCTGATCGGTGAGCTCCCATACGATCTCCCAGACAAGCTATTTGGTGAGATCCCAGGAAAGTTTCTAGGTGAGCTCCAAAGCAAGTTACCTAGCGAGCTCATAGGTGAGGTCCCTAGTAATTTACTCAGTGAGCTCACAAGCAAGCTCAAGTCATCCTACTCAGCAAGCTACTCGGTGAGCTCCTAGGTAAGCTATTAGGTGAGCTCCTAGGTGAGATACTTGGTGAGCTACTTAACGAACTCTGGTGTGAGCTACCAGATGAGCTCAAGGTGAGTTGGCAAGGTGAGCTCCTCAGTAAGCTCAAGGTGAGCTAATAGGTAATCTCCCATGTGAGTTTCTAGGTAAGTTTGTCAAGTGAGATCCCATCTAAGTTTTTAGGTGAGCTACTTGATGGGCTCCCGAGTGAGCTCAAGTTGATCTTCTTGGTGAGATCCTAGGTGAGCTCAAGGTGAGATGGTAAGGTGAGCTTCTAGGTGAGTTTTTGGGCAAGCTCAAGTCGAGCTACTTACCAAGCTCCTAGCTGAGCTCCTAGGTGAGCTTCTTGGTGAGATCCTAGGAAATCTCAAAGGTGAGGTTATCGGTAATATCTAAGGTGAGCTTACATGCAAGCTACTAGATGAGCTCAAAGTGAGTTGGGAAGGTAAGATCAAGGTGAATTGGCAAGGAAAGCTCAAGGTGAGTTGGCAAGGCAAGCTGTCAGGTGAGCTCCTAGGAAAGTTCCCAGGTGGGTTACTCGATGAGCTCTTGGTCGAGCTCAACTCAAGTTGATCGGTGAGCTCCTAGAAGATCTCCTAGGTGAGCTACTTAGTAAGCTATTTGGCGAGCTCCTAGGCGATCCGCTAGGCAAGTTTCCAAGTGAGATAATTGGTGAACTCCCACGTGAGGTCCTCGAGGAGCTTCTCAGCGAGCTCATAAGTGAGCTCAAGTCAACCTACCTAGGGAGTTGCTTGAAAAAATCCTAGGTGAGCTACTAGATGAGATCAAGGTGAGTTGGAAAGTTGAGCTCCTCAACGAGCTCAAAGGTGAGCCGGCAAAGTGAGATCCCATTTAAGTTATTGGGCATGTTGTCAGGCAAGCTCCCATGTGTGTTTTTGGGCCATCTGCATTAAGAGCTCCTAGGTAGCCCAAGTAGAGCTACTCAAAGTGAGCTCCTACGTGAGATCCTAGGTGAGCTCAAGGTGAGCTAGCAAGGCAAGCTATCAAGTGAACTTCCAGGTGAGTTTCTTTGTAAGCTCAAGTTGAGCTGCTTGATGAGCTACCACCCAAGCTGCTTGTTGAGCTCCTAGGTGAGCTTACATGTGAGTTACCAGATGAGCTCAAGGTGAGTTGGCAAGGTGAGTTAGAGAGGAGAGCTAAAGGTGAGTTGGCAAGGTGAGCTATTAGGTGAGCTCACAAGTGAGTTCCCATATGAGTTACTTGACGAGCTCCCAGGAGAGCTCAACTCAAGCTAATCAGTGAGCTCCTAGAAGAGCTCCTAGGTGAGAAACTTGGTGAGCTATTTGGTAAGCTCCTAGGTGAGCTACTTGTTGAGCTCCCAAGCCTAGATACTTTGTGAGCTCCTAGATGAGGTCCTCGATGAGCTGCTCAAGAAGCTCAAGTCAACCTACTTAGTGAGCTGCTCGTTGAGCTCCCAGGAAATCTCCAAGGTGAGCTACTTAGTGAGCTACTCGATGAACTCTAAGGTGAGCTAACAGATGAGCTCAAGGCAAGCTTCTCATTGAGCTCAAGGCAAGCTGGCAGGGTAGGCTCCCATATAAGTTGGCAAGGGAAGCTATCACGTGAGCTCCCATGTGAGATTTTGGGCAAGCTATCAGGTTAGCTCCCATGTGAGTTTTCAGGTGAGCTTCTTGATAAGCTCTCAGGTGAGTTCAAGTAGATTTTCTCAGTGATCTCCTAGGAGAGCTCAAGTTGAGTTGGCAAGGAAATGTGTCAGGTGAGCTCCTAGGCCAATTTTCTGAGTAAGCACAAGTTGATATGCTCAATAATCTCCTGGGTGAGCTTCTTTCCGAGCTCCCAACCAAGCTCCTAGGTGAGGTACTTAGTGAGATACCAGGTGAGATCAAAGGTGAGCTTGTCCACAATATTTTAGGTGAGCTTAAATGCAAGCTCAAGGTGAGTTGGAAAAGTGAGCTATCAAACGAGCTCCCAAGTGAGTTCCCAGGTGAGTTACTTGATGAGCTCACGGGTGAACTCAACTTGAGCTGATCGGCGAGCTCCCAGAAGAGCTCCCATGTGAGCTACTTGGTGAGCTATACAGAGAACTCCCAGGTGAGCTGTCAGGTGAGTTCCAAAGATAGCTACTTAGTGAGCTCCTAAGTGAGGTCCCTGTGAGCTTACAAGTTAGATCACAAGTGAACTCAAATCAGCCTACTCAGTGAGCTTCTTAGTGAGCTCTTAGGTGATTTGTTAGGTAGGCTCTCAGGCAGATGACCAAAAAAATTTCCTTAAGCTTGTCTATTAGCTCACCTTGGAGTTCATCGAGCAGCTCATGAAGTAGCTCGACTGGGAGCTCCCCTAATAGCTTGCATGGGAGCTCACTAAGTAGCTCGCAGAGTAGGTTTACTTGAGCACAATTGTGATCTTGCTTAGCAGCTCACCGGGAATTCACATGGGAGCTAACCAAGTAGCTCACTTAGGAGCTCACCTAACACTTACCTAGGAGCTCGTCTAACAACTCACCAAGTAGTTCACCTGAGAGCTCTTCTGGGAGCTCAGCGATCAGCTTGAGTTGAGCTCACCCAAGATCTCGTCGAGTAAGTCACCTAGGAGCTCACTTAACATCTCACCTTTCCGACTCACCTTGAGCTCATCTAGTAGCTCGCATGTAAGCTCACCTCAAAGATTACCAAGAAGCTCACCTTTAAGCTTGCATGGGAGCTCACCAAGTAGCTCACCTAGGAGCTCGACTGGGAGCTCGACAAGTAGCTCACCTAAAAGCTCATCAAGTAGATTTATTTGAGCTTTCCTAGAAACTCACCTAGGAGCTCACCTGATAGCTGACCTTGTCATATCACCTGAGCTCGCCAAGAGCTCGCCAAGTAGCTCTACTTGAGCTCACTCGAAGCTCGTCAAGTTGGTCACCTGAAAACTCACATGGGAGCTTTCCTATCATCTCACCTAGAAAATCACATGGGAGCTTTCCTATCAGCTCACCTTGAGCTCATCTAGTATCTCTCCTCAGAGTTCATCGAGCAGCTTGCCAAGTATCTCACCTAGGAGTTTGCCTAACAACTCACCTTGGAGCTCGCCAAATAACTCACCTAGGAGCTCACTGAGTAGGTTAACTTGAGCTCTCTTGTGAGCTCACCAAGTAGCTCACCATGGACCTTGCATGGGAGCTCACCAAGTAGATCACCTAGGAGCTTTCCTAGTAGCTCACTTAGGAGTTCGCCAAATGGCTTACCAAGCAGCTCACCTAAGAGCTCTTCTAGGAGCTCGTTGATCAGCTCGAGTTGAGATTACCTAAGAGATTGTCAAGTAACTCACCTAGAAACTCACCTAGAAGCTTGCCTTATAATCACCTTACCAACTTACCTTGAGCTCATTTGGTAGCTCACATGTAAGCTCACCTCATAGATTTCCAATAAGCACACCTTTTAGCTCACCTAGAAGCTCACCGACCAGCTCACCTAGGAGCTCGGTTGGGAGCTCAAAAATAGCTCACATAGAGCCTATCGAGTAGCTTGACTTGAGCTTACCCAGAAACTCACATGGGAGCTCACCTAATGGCTCACCTTAAAAGCTCACCTAACAGCTCACCAAGTATCTCAACATGAGCTCACTCAACATCTCATCAAGTAGCTCACCCAAAAAATCTCATGGGTACTCACCATATAGCTTGCCTAGAAACTCACATGGGAGCTCACCTATTAGCTCACCATGAGTTCACTGAGGAGCTCACTTTGCCAACTTACCTTAAGCTTGTCTAATGAGGTGATATGCAATCTTCCATATGAGTGAGCAAGGTGAGCTGTAAGGTGAGTTCCTATGTGATTTTTTAGGTGAGCTGCTTGACAAACTACTGAGCGTGCTGCTTACTCCTCGGTGAGCTCAAAGCAAGCTGACAAGTTGAGCTATCAGTGAGCTTCCAGTGAGTTTTTGGGAAAAATCAAGTTTAGATGCTCAACGAGCTCCTGGGTAAGCTGCTAGCCAAGCTCACCACCAAGCTCCTAGGTGAGCTACTTGGTGAGCTCCCAAGTGAGCTCAAAGGTGAGCTTGTTGGCAATCTCTAAGGTGAGCTTATATGTGAGCTACCAGAAATGCTCAAGGTGAGTTAGCAAGGTGAGCTCAAGGTAAGTTGGAAAGGTGAGCTCAAGGTGAGTTAGTAAGGTGAGCTCAACTTGATCTGATCAAGGAGCTCCAAGAAGAAATCCTAAGTGAGATACTTTGTGAGCTATTCGGTGAGCTGCTAGGTGAGCTCCCAAGTGAGCTACTTGGTGAGCTCCCAGGTGAGGTGCTTGGTGAGGTTTTCAGTGAGCTAACAAGTGAGCTCAAGTCAACCTACTTAGTGAGATTTTTGGTGAGCTCCTAAGAGAGCTACTTGGTGAGCTCCCAGGTGAGGTCCCCGATGAGTTACTTAGTGAGCTCACAAGTGAGCTCAAGTCAACCTACTCGGTGAGCTACTTTGTGAGCTCCTAGGTGAGCTATTAGGTGAGCTCCCAGTCGAGCTATTAGGCAAGCTCCCAGGTGAGCTACTTGGTGAGCTACTCAACAAACTCCAAGGAGAGCTACCATATGAGGTCAAGGTACAGAAAGATCAAGGTAAGCTAGCGAGGTGAGCTGATTGGTAAGCTCCCATGTGAGTTTCTGGGTGACTTGTTATGTGAGCTCGCATGTGAGTTTTCAGGCGAGATGCTTGATAGGATTCCAAGTGAGATGAAGTCTAGCTACTCAGTGAGCTCTTGGACAAGCTCCTAGGAAATCTCAAGGAAAGCTAGCTAGGTAAGCTATCAGGTAAGCTCCAAGGTTAGTTTCTAGGTAAGTTCAAGTCAAGCTACTTGATGAGCTCCTAGGTGAGCTTACATGTGATCTACCAGATGAGCTCAAGGTGAGTTGGAAAGGAAAGATCAAGGTGAGGTTTCAAGGTGAGCTAAAGGTGAGTTGGTAAGGTCAGATGTTAGGTGAGCTCCCAGGTGATTTTCTTGAGGAGCTCCAGGGTGAGCTCAACTCGAGCTAATCGGCAAGCTCCTAGAAGAGCTCCCAGGCAAGCTACTTGGTGAGTTGTTTGGTGAGCTCCCAAGTGATCTTCTAGGACAGCTCCCAAGTGAGCTACTTGGTGAGCTCCCAAGCAAGGTTCCTGGTGAGCTACTCGGTGAGCTTACAAGAGAGATCAAGTAAACCTACTCAGTGAGCTCCTAGGAAAGCTTATAGGTGAGCGTCAAGTAATCTATCAGGTGAGCTACTTGGCGAGCTACTTGATGAGCTCTTAGGTGAGCTACCAGATGAGCTTAAGGAGAGTTAGTAATGTGATCTCCTAAGTGAGCTCAAGGTGAGCTGGAAAGGAAAGCTGATAGGTGAGCTCCCATGTAATTTGGAAAGGCGAGCTCTCATACAAGCTCCCATGCAAGTTTTTGGGTGAACTGGTTGACAAGCTCCTGAGTGAGCTCAAGTCGAGATACTCAATGAGCTCCTAGGTGAGGTCAATGTGAGCTAGTAAGGTGTGCTATCGGGTGAGCTCCTTGACAAGTTTTAGGTAAGCTCAAGTTGAGCTACTCGACGAGTTCCTAGGTCAGCTGCTTGTTGAGCTCCCATCCGAGCTCCTAGGTGAGCTCCCAGCCAAGCTCAAAGTTGAGCTTGTCACAAATCTCTGAGGTGAGCTTATATGTGAGATACTAGAAGAGCTCAAGTTGAGTTAGCAAGGTGAGCACTCGTCAGGTGAGCTCCTAGGCAAGTTCCCAGGTGAGTTACTTGATGAGCTCTCGGGCGAGCTCAACTTGAGCTGATCAGAAAGCTCCCATAAGAGCTCCCAGCTGAGCTACTTGGCGAGATGTCCAATGAGCTCCCAAGTAATGTTGTAGGTGAGTTGCAAAGTTAGCTAATTGGTTAGCTCCTAGGTGAGGTCCCCGATGTGGTCATAAGCAAGCTCAAGTCAACCTACTCATCAAGCAACTTGACGAGCTACTTGGCAAGCTACTCGATGAACTCTGAGGTTAACTACCAGATGAGCTCAAGGTGAGTTGGCAAGGTGAGCTCCTCAGCCAGCTCAAGGTGAGCTGGTAAGGTGAGCTGATAGGCAAGCTCCAATGCGAGTTTCTAGGTGAGTTTTCAGTGAGCTCCCATGTGAGTTTTTGGGAGTGCTACGTGACAAAATCCTAGGTGAACTCAAGTCGAGTTGCTCGATGAGCTCAAGGTGATCTGGAAAGGCAAGCTATCGTGTGAGCTCGATGCATTTTTCCGGGAAAGCTCAAGTCAAGCTGCTTGAGGAGCTCCTAGGTGAACTCAACTCGAGTTGATGGTGAGCTCCTAGAAGAGCTCCCACGTGAGCTACTTGGTGAGCTATACGAAGAGCTCCCATGTGAGCTGCCATGTGAGTTCCAAAGACAGTTACTTTGTGAGCTCCCAAGTGAGGTCCCCTGTGAGCTTACAAGTTATCTCACAAGTGAACTTAAATTAACCTACTCAGTGAGCTTCTTGGTGAGATCTTAGGTGATTTTTAGGTAGGCTCTCAGCAGCTCACCAAAAACTTTCCTTAAGCTTATCTAGTAGCTCACCTTGGAGTTCATCAAGCGGCTCATGAAGTAGCTTGCCTGGGAGCTCCCTTAACAGCCTCTCCCGGGAGCTCACTGAGTAGTTGGCTGAGTAGGTTTACTTGAGCACACTTGTGATCTTGCTTAGTAGCTCACCGAGGACTTCACATGGGAGCTAACCAAGTAGCTCACTTAGGAGCTCACCTAGCAGCAACTTACCCGGGAGCTCATCGAATAACTCACCAAATAGTTCACCGAGAGATCTTCCGGGAGCTTACTGATCAGCTTGAGTTGAGCTCACCCAGGATCTCATCGAGTAAGTCACCTAGGAGCTCACCTAACAGCTCACCTTGCCAACTCACCTTGAGCTCATCTAGTAGCTCGCATGTAAGCTCACCTCAAAGATTGCCAAGACACTCACCTTTAAGATTGCATGGGAGCTCACCAATTAGCTCACCTAAGAGCTCAACTGGGAGCCTAGAAAGTAGCTCACCCAAAAGCTCATCAAGTAGATCAATTTGAGCTTTCCCAGAAAATCACCTAGGAGCTCACCTGATAGCTCACCTTGCCATCTCACCTTGAGCTCGCCTACGAGCTTGCCAAGTAGCTCTACTTGAGCTCACTCAGGAGCTCGTCAAGTTGGTCACAAGAAAACTCACATGGGAGCTTTCCTATCAGCTCACCTAGAAACTCACATGGGAACTTTCCTATCAGCTCACCTTGAGCTCATCTAGTATCTCTCCTCAGAGTTCATCAAGCAGCTCGCCAAGTAGCTCACCTGGGAGCTCACCTAATAGCTCACCTTGGAGCTCGCCAAATAGCTCACCTAGGAGCTCACTGAGTAGGTTAACTTGAGATCTCTTGTGAGCTCACCAAGTAGCTCACCATGGACCTTGCATGGGAGCTCACTAATTAGATCACCTGGGAGCTTTCCTAGTACTCACTTGGGATCTCGCTGAATGGCTCACCAAATAGCTCACCTAGGAGCTCTTATGGGAGCTCGTTGATCAGCTTAAGTTGAGCTTGCCTAAGAGCTTGTCGAGTAACTCACCTAGAAACTCACCTAGGAGCTTGCCTTATACTCACCTTACCAATTTTCCTTGAGCTCATTTGGTAGCTCACATGTAAGCTCACCTTAGAGATTTCCAATAAGCTCACCTTTGAGCTCACCTAGAAGCTCACCGAGTATCTCACCTAGGAGCTCAGATGGGAGCTCGGAAAGTAGCTCACATAAGATCCTATCGAGTAGCTCGACTTGTCTTACCCAGAAACTCACATGGGAGCTCACCTTATGGCTCACCTTAATAGATCACCTTGAGCTCACCTAACAGCTTGCCAAGTAGCTCAGAATGAGCTCACTCAAGAGCTCGTCAAGTAGCTCACCCAAAAACTCTCATGGGTTCTCACCATATAGCTTCCTAGAAACTCACATGGGAGCTCACCTATCAGCTCACCATGAGTTCACCTGAGGAGCTCACCTTGCCAACTTACCTTAAGCTTGTCTGATGAGGTGATATGCAAGCTTCCATACGATTGAGAAAGGTGAGCTATAAGGTGAGTTCCTATGTGATTTTTTATGTGAGTTGCTTGATAAGCTCCTGGGTGTGTTGCTTACTCCTTGGTGAGCTCAAGGTGAGTTGACAAGTTGAGCTATCAAGTGAGTCCAGTGAGTTTTCGGGAAAACTCAAGTTAAGATGCTCGACGAGCTCCTGGGAAAGCTACTTGCCAAGCTAGCCGCCGAGCTCCTAGGTGAGCTTCTTGGTGAGCTCCCAAGTGAGCTCAAAGGTGAGCTTATTGGCAATCTCTGTGGTGAGCTTATATGTGACCTATCAGAAATGCTCAAGGTGAGTTAGTAAGGTGAGCTCAAGGCAAGTTGGCAAGGTGAGCTGTAGGTGAGTTAGTAAGGTGAGCTTAACTTGATCTCGATCGGGGAGCTCCAATAAGAACTCCCAGGTGAGCTACTTTGTGAGCTATTCGGTGAGCTCCTAAGTGAGCTGCTAGGTGAGCTCCCAAGAGAGCTACTTTGCGAGCTCCCAGGTGAGGTCCCCGGTGAGGTTTTTGGTGAGCTAACAAGTGAGCTCAAGTCAACCTACTTAGAGAGATTTTTGGTGATCTCCCAAGAGAGCTACTTGGTGAGCTCACAGGTGAGGTCCCTGATGAGCTACTCGGTGAGCTCACAAGTGAGGTCAGGTCAACCTACTCAAAGTGAGCTATTTTGTGAGATCCTAGGTGAGCTATTAGGTGAGCTCCCAGTCGAGCTATTAGGTGAGCTCCTAGGTGAGCTACTTGGTGAGCTACTCGAAAAACTCCGAGGTGAGCTACTAGATGAGCTCAAGGAAAGTTAGGAAGGTGACCTCTACAGCAAGCTCAAGGTAAGATAGTGAGGTGAGCTGATTGGTAAGCTCCCATGTGTGTTTCTGGGTGAGTTGTTATGTGAGCTCGCATGCGAGTTTTCAAGTGAGCTGCATGATGGGCTTCCAGGTGAGATGAAGTCAAGCTTCTCAGTGAGATATTGGATGAGCTCCTAGGAAAGCTCAAGGCAAGATAGCTAGGTAGGCTGTCAGGCAAGCTCCAAGGTTAGTTTCTAGGTAATTTCAAGTCAAGCTACTCAACGAGCTCTTAGGTGAGCTTACATTTGAGCTACCAGATGAGCTCAAGGTGAGTTGGAAAGGAAAGATCAAGGTGAGTTTGCAAGGTGAGCTAAAGGTGAGTTGGCAAGGTGAGATGTTAGGTGAGCTCCCAGGTGATTTTCTTGAGGATCTCAGGGGTGAGCTCAACTCGAGCTCATCAGTGAGCTCCCAGAAGAGCTCCTAGGCAAGCTACTTAGTGAGTTGTTTGGTGAGATCCCAAGTGAGCTTCTAAGAGAGCTCCCAAGTGAGCTACTTGGTGAGCTCCCAAGCAAGGTTCCCGGTGAGCTACTCGGTGAGCTCACAAGTGAGATCAAGTCAACCTACTCGGTGAGCTCCTGGAAAGCTTATAGGTGAGCTCCCAAGTAAGCTATTGGGTGAGCTACTTGGCAAGCTTCTCGATGATCTCTGAGGTGAGCTACCAGATTAGCTTAAGGAGAGTTAGTAAGGTGATCTCCTAAGTGAGCTCAAGGTGAGCTAGAAAGGCAAGCTGATAGGTGAGCTCCCATGTAATTTGGCAAGGCAAGCTCTCAGGTGAGCTCCCATGAAATTTTTTGGGTGAGCTAGTTGAAGAGCTCCTGAGTGAGCTCAAGTCAAGCTACTCAATGAGATCCTGGGTGAGGTCAATGTGACCTGGTAAGGTGAGCTATCAGGTGAGCTCCCTGGAAATTATTTAGGTAAGCTCAAGTTGAGCTACTCGACGAGTTCCTAGGTCAACTTCTTTCTGAGCTCCCATCTGAGCTCCTAGGTGAGCTCCTAGCTGAGCTCAAAGTTGAGCTTGTTAGTAATCTCTGAGGTGAGCTTACATGTGAGATACTAGATGAGCTCAAGTTGAGTTGGCAAGGTGAGCTATCAGGCAAGTTCCTAGGTGAGTTACTTGACGAGCTCTCAGGCGAGCTCAACTTGAGCTGATCGAAAATATCCCATAAGAGCTCCCAACTGAGCTACTTGGCAAGATGTCTAATTAGCTCCCAAGCAAGGTTTTAGGTGATCTCCCAAATTAGCTAATTGGTTAGCTCCTAGGTGAGGTCCCCGGTGTGGTCACAAGTAAGCTCAAGTCAACCTACTCAGCAAGCAACTTGAAAAGCTACTTTGTGAGCTACTCGACGAACTTTGAGGTGAGCTACTAGATGAGCTCAAGGTGATTTTGCAAGGTGAGCTCCTCAGCCAGCTCAAGGTGAGCTGGTAAGGCGAGCTGATAGGCAAGCTCCAATGTGAGTTTCTAGGTGAGCTGTTAGGTGAGCTCCCATGTGAGTTTTTGGGAGTGATGCTTGACAAGCTCCTAGGTGAGCTCAAGTCAATTTACTCGATGAGCTCAAGGTGATCCGGAAAGGAAAGCTATTAGGTGAGCTCCAATGCATTTTTCTAGGCAATCTCAAGTCGAGCTTCTCAACGAGATCCCGGGTGAGCTCCTTACCAAGCTCCCATCCGGGCTCCTAGGTGAGCTACTCGGTGAACTCCCAGGTGAGCTCAAAGGCAAGATTGTTGGTAATCTCTGAGGTGAGCTTACATGCAAGCTACCAGATGAGGTCAAGGTGAGTTGGCAAGGTGAGCTATCAAGTGATCTCCCAGCAAAGTTCCCAGGTGAGTTACTTAACAAGCTCCCAGGTGAGCTCAACTCGAATTGATCAGTGAGCTCCCAGAAGAGCTTCGAGGTGAGCTGCTAGGCGAGCTCCCAAGTGAACTACTTTGAAATATCACAAGTGAGATAAATTAAACCTACTCGGAAAGCTACTCGGTGAGCTCCCAGGTGAGCTATTAGGTGAGCTTCAGGTGAGCTACTTGGTGAGCTGCTCAATGAACTCCAAGTTGAGCTATCATATGAGCTCAAGGTGAGTTAGTAAGGTGAGCTCCTTAGTGAGCTCAAGGTGATCTTGTAAGGTGAGTTGATAGGCAAGCTCCCATGTGAGTTATCAAGGCTAGTTGTCAGGTGAGCTCCCATGCAAGTTTTTAGGTGATCTTCTTGATGAGTTCTTAGGTGAGCTCAGGTCAAGCTGCTTGGCGAGCTCTTGGGTGAGCTCAAGGTGAGTTGTAGAGAAAACTCCTAAGTGTGTTTTTAAGGTAAGCTCAAGTCGATCTGGTCGATAAGTTCCTAGGTGAGCTGCTTACCAAGCTCCAAGATGAGCTCCTAGGTGAGCTACTTGATGAGCTCCCAAGCCAACTTGTCGGTAATCTCGAACTGAGCTTACATGCGAGCTACCAGATGAGCTAAGGGTGAGTTAGCTAGGCAAGCTCAAGGTGAGTTGGCAAGGTGAGTTAGCAAGGTGAGCTATTAGGTGAGCTTCCATGTGAGTTCCTAGTCGAGTTACTCCATGAGCTCCCAGGTGAGCTCAACTTGAGCATATCGGTGAGCTCCAGAAGAGCTCCTAAGTGAGTAACTTTGTGAGCTATTCAGAGAGCTCCCATGTGAGCTACTAGGTGAGCTCCCATGTGAGCTACTTGGTGAGCTCCAGTGAGGTTCCCGTCATACTGGTTGGTAAGCTCACAAGCAACTGAAGTCAACCTACTCAACAAGCTGCTCAGTGAACTTTCAGGTGAGCTCCCAGGTGAGTTGTTAGGTGACCTCACAAGTGAGCTACTTGTCAAGCTACTCGATGAACTCCGAGGTGAGCTACCAGATAAGCTCAAGGTGATTTGGCAAGGTGAGCTCCTCAATGAGCTCAAGGTGAGCTGATAGGTGAGCTCCCATGCGAGTAGGTAAGGAGAGCTATTAGGCAAGCTCCTAGGTGAGCTCATGTCAAGCTACTCAGTGAGCTTCTAGGTGAGCTCAAGGTGAACTAATAAGGAGATTTGTCAGGCAAGCTCCTAGGTGAGTTTCTAGACAAGCTCAAGTTGAGCTGCTAGATGAAATCTTGTGTGAGATACTTTCTGAGCTCCTAGTCAAGCTCCTAGGTGACCTACTTAGTGGGCTCCCAAGTGAGCTCAAAGGTAAGCTTCAGGAAAGTTCCCAGTCTAGTTACTCCACAAGCTCCCAGGTGAGCTCAACTTGAGCATATCAGTGAGCTCCCAGAAGAGCTCCTAGGTGAGCTACTTTGTGAGCTATTCGGTGAGCTCCCAGGTGAGTTGCTAGGAGATCTCCCAAGCAAGCTACTTGGCAAGCTCCCAGGTGAGGTCCCCATCATGCTGGTTGGTGAGCTCACAAGCAAATCAAGTCAACCTACTCACCGAGCTACTTGGTGAGCTCTCAGAAGAGCTCCTAGGTGAGCTGTTAGGTGAGCTCCTAGGTGAGCTACTTGGTAAGTTGCTTGACAAACTCCAAGGTGAGCTAACAGATGAGCTTATGGTGATTTGGTAAGGTGAGCTCCTCAACGAGCTCAAGGTGAGCTAATATGTGAGCTCCCATGCGAGTTGGCAAGGTGAGCTATCAGGTGAGCTCCCATGTTAGTTTTCGGGTGAGCTAGTTGACAAGCTCCTAGGTGAGCTTAAGTTAAGCTACTTGGCAAGATCCTGGGTGAGCTTAAGGTGAGTCAGCAAGGCAAACCGTCAGTGAGCCCTGTGTGAGTTTTTCAGGAAAGCTCAAGTCGAGCTACTAGATGAGCTCCTACGTGAGCTTCTTGTCGAGCTCCTCACCGAGCTCCTAGGTGAGCTGCTTGGTGGACTCCCAATTGAGCTCAATTGTGAGCTTGTCGGTAATCTCTTAGGTTATCTTACATACAATCTACCAAATAAGCTCAAGGTGAGTTGGCAAGGTAAGCTCAAGGTGAGTTGGCAAGGCAAGGTGACCTCCTAGGTGAGTTCTCAAGTGAGTTACTCGAGGAGCTCCTGAGTAACCTCAACTCGAGCTGATTGGAGAGCTCCCAGTGTTTCGAACAGAATGTTTCTATTCCTAGAATAGAGTTTCTTCTATCCTTTCATTCTCTTGAGAAACAGATAAGGGTTAGGGATAGGAGGAATACCTATTGAATGTTGAGAGGGTGCATGCGTACCATAGAGAGAGATCGGATCAATTGCGAAGAACTCCTTTTTATCTAGGAAGGACTACCTGCAAGTAAGAATATAAGACCATCGGATTTTAGTTAGACAATAAATGAGGGAACTGCCTTGGGCCCAGGAAATATTGGAATTCCTTTCGAAGGTGGTCAGTTCCCCTCTTAATACAAATTAACACAAATTCTAACAAAGAAATTATTGCAAAATTACAATTTAGTTACCTCGTTAAAAAGCACTAGAGGAAAGGCTGGTTTTGGTTTGAGTCACAGTGACTGATGCTGGTCACTGTATAACCAAGACTGTTACATCGATAACTTATATCGGTAGGGGCAGTGATTTAGGGGCTTTTAATAAAGGTTGGCTATAAGGTGGCTATGGTGTTTATAAGGCTGGAAAATGATTAGGGATAGGCAATGGGGTGATGGATAAGACTCAGAGAGTGTGGGGACTATTCTTGGGGAAATGTAAGGGTAGAGGAATGACAGTTAGATGCAGGGGCTACCGGGTAGTAGATCTATGAGTGAACTTGTAATTACTATGATTCAGAAGTTCAAGAAATGTTATTTAAAAACATACAAGACACTACTTACTAGTTCCTGATGAAGATACAGGTCCAAGGACTGTGATGACGAAGGCAAGGCTTAGGTGGGATGATCTCGACAATCAAAAGTGAGCTATCTTCTCTCCCAATGCTTGGATGAGTGTCACTGGGCTCTGGTTACTCAGTTGTAGTCTTGGGCTCGATGTCCTTCTCTGCAAACTCTTCTCTTTTCTTCACTTGTCTCTGCTCTGCCAAGTGAATTTTAGATCCTTCAAATGAATTCCAGATCCCTTGTTTTTGGTTGGGGAAGGTCATTTACAGGGAACCGATGGTGGTTACGTAACCGATGGTGGTCGAGTAGGAACCAATGTCGGTTAAGTCAAAGTGGGCTATTTTTAGTAAAATAGCCAACTTTCCCTCCTTTTCTCTTGAGGGATTAGTTGTGGGCTTGGTCAAGTCATTATTAGGTTGGTTTTGGTGTGGGTGAGGAGTAATTAGTCATGGGTGTGGATGTAGACCAAGTTATAGTTCTTAATTAGGTTAGTTTAGGGTTAGGGCTAGGTCATGATGAGGTGGTGAAATGAGGTGACAGGTTTGAGATGTGTATTTATTAATTATAAGGTAATTAATAAATAATTGTGCAAGGTTTAGGTGGTGAGGTTAGGTTGGGAAATGAGATGCGGGGCACAGGGTGTTGTAAGACACAAATTTGGTGTCTACATTAGCTTCTTGTTGTCGTGTAGCTTGTCTTATAAAGCTACACTGACAATAATAAGAAGTGGTTACTCCCGTTAAGGGTAAAAGTAATCCCCCTTAAATCTATCACGATTGAGGTGATGTGAAATCGAGGGATAGGGTTGATAAAGGGTGAATGGTGTTGACATAATGTAAGATGGTGGGGTAAGTTCAAGGAAGCAGACACACGTTGAAATATAGTAGTATGACCATGGTACATGATTTGAAGAGCAAACAAGCAATTCATAGGCAAAGGTCGATAGTTTATCCAAATAAGGGTGATATAATCCTAGTATCCAAGGCATAGTAAGTAGCTCCAGGGGATATAATGGGTAAGGTACATGAACGTTTAGGCATGTTCGGTAGTACCAAATGGCTGGTTTGGTTGAGATAAATGTCAAGGTCTCGGTCTAGGAAAAGTTGGTTGGGCGATCAATTCAAGTATCCTAATCATGCTAAAAACATGAACAGGTGAGCGTGATTGAACAAAAAACTTCACGATGGGTGGATAAAATCGTAATTTGTGGGTCTTGGTCGAGGTACTTAATTGGTGCGGCCTTGGGTCGGGCCAACTTATTGGTGAGGGCCTTGGGTCAGGCTTGATTGGTTGGGTGCGGCCTTGGGTTAGGCCGATTGATTATTGGTTGTGGCCTGGGTCAGCCTAATTGGTTGGGTGCGGCCTTGGGTCGAGCTTGATTGGGTGGTCGCGCCATGGGACCTTGGGTCAGGCCTAATGGTTCAGCCTTGGGTTAGCCAAATGGTTGGTTCATGCCAAATGGTTGGTTACGGCCGTGGGTCGGGCCAAATGGTTGGTGCGGCCTTGGGTCGGGCCTAATGGTTGGTTGTGGCCGTGGGTCGGGCCGATTGAAGTCAAAATAAGGCTAGTCAACAAAGCCAGGGGTAGGTGATGCGGGAAAAAGTGGAGATTGGTGGATAAGGGTAGGAGTTAGGGGAAGGAATTTGGTAATCGATATCGTTATGTGTGATCGATATCGGTTAGAAGACCGATACGGTATTCTATGGAGTGAAATAACCGTTATCGTTATAGGTCAAAACCTATAAAAAAATTGGCATGTCATTATCACTTTGTGAATTTAAGCGCCCAATTTTAGCTATCTGAGGTGTGAAGTGATTTTTTTGAGTTTGTGGGCTGAGTTGGCACCAGTTAAGTGGAGGAGTGAGTGATTGGTAGACCCTAGCGAGCAGGAGGTAGAGTTTGATTGGTTGAGGACCCAACTGAGGAGATTTGGAGCCATGGCACAGCCAGGAGGAGCAGGAGGTGCTGGACCAGCTGGACCACTACCACCTATCCCACCACGATGACGTGTAGTCGTACCGGTAGGCTCTGAACTCCTACCTATGTGAATTTAATGAGTTTAACTTAGATGTGGGTTTTGGGTAGGAATCTTAATTTTAATAAAATAATGAATGAATGGAAGTAATTTGTAAAATGGAGTGGGTAGGTAGGCTAGTTAGGTCAAAATAGTAGGGTGGGTAGGTTTTTAGGGTTTTCTTGTTGGTAAATAGGGAGAAATAGGTAAAAAGGTGTTTTGTGGGCCTTTTTGAATTCGGCCCCAAGATTGGACAAAGTGACCAATGTCGGTCACTAGGCGACCGACATCGGTCACGTAAAAATAGTTTGTATACATTGTTTGGTTATAGACCGGCGTCGGTCATAGGTCGACCAGTGTCGGCACATATAAGTTACTTGGGGGGACCGATGGTGGTCGAGGGTGACCGGTACTGGTCAGCATGGGTAGGAGTTGTGGTTTTTGTTTGTTGTTAGAATTTTGTCGTGTTGTTTTGTTTGTTTGTTTGGGGGTGAAGGGGGGGGGTAGAGTTGATAGGAAATGTGATTGGGGTGGGGGAAATGGGGTTGTTGGGGGCTGGTTCAGTAGGATAGATTAGGTGTTTGGTATGAAGTAGGAGGTGCTAAATTAGCGGGGTATAATTAGATGGCTAGAGTAGATGGGGGGTGGTTGGTAGGGTGTGAGATAAGTAAAGGGAGATCATAGATGTATATGGTAAGATAGGTGGGTGTAGATGTGTGTTTTAGAGTCGGGTTGTGGTTGGGTGGGTAAGTGGGTATAGAGAGTTAAGGTAGTTATTGTAAAGGGTAGGCCTGATGAAGTGGGTTGTTTTTACAGGCATGCCAGCAGCTCACGATGCGGGATCGGATGCCCCCTCTATTGAGGCGGATGCGGCCACATGTGTCCGCAACGCAGTGGGCCATCATACGAGAGGTTGGACTCGGTGGAGTCCAACGGTATAAGGATGTGGATAGGGACCACATCCTAATGGTTTCCCTCATCGAGAGATGGGATCCGGAAACTAATGTCTTCCATCTCCCTACTGGAGAGATGACGATTACATTAGAGGATGTGTATCGCATCCTGAGACTGCCAATCGTAGGTGAGGCAATGTTCCGTGGATGCGAGACAAAGTGATGGAAAGAATCATGTATGTATTCGGGGATGCAGCCCCATTGATTACCTATCACAATGCGAGCATTGCCTATGGCGACATGTATCGTGCACACCGACAGGAGACACGGCTTGTCGTGTTGATGATGATTGGTATCACCTACTTAGCCCTCCTTGACTTAGAGGGAGGCCGCTCCCACGAGATTTGATGGGAGTTTTGCACGAGATGGTAGAGGAGCATACATTTATGCCCGGGCACCAGCAGTATCCAGTGCAGCTTATACTGAAGAGAGTGGGGTTGTCGCCGTATGAGGCGATTTGGTATTTTCTCAACATTTTTGTTACACTGTTGGGCATACGAGCATATCATCTATATATGACTAGTAGGGCTGCCCTAGCAGGTGCAGGGCCACGATATAGTATATAGATATGGATTTCAGAGGTGGTTGGGGGTCGTGGGCCAGCCACGAGCGGTGCTTGCAGGATGAGATGTGGCCTACTACCGTTATATGTTAGAAGGCTTGACCGCACTAGACATTTTATGGAGGCCCTACAGAGGCCATCAACCCCGAGGAGGAGCCCGAGCACAGATGCATTGGATCAAGTAAATTTCTAGATAATGACGGACGGAGGCCTGGGGAGTATGAGAGGATACCCCTAGAGAGGGTACGATGGCAGTTGGGCTTGCGACAGGATGAGCCACCTCCCTTCCCACAGTACGAGGGATGATGTAGAGGCCCCACTTCCTGCACCACATCCCGTTGACCCAGATTGGGTAGCAGAGAGACCGGATGATGATATAGTGGATGATGTCGGAGTGACAGGTGCCTTTTTGGTTTGGTGGGTAGGTCAGAGAGCAGCTATGAGAGCACAGCCCACACAGCTAGATTTGGTGACTGTGATAGTGGAGAGGGACCGACTCTTAGGATAGGTGTAGTTATTATAGGGGTAGCTTGCTACTGCACAGGCACGATTGGGGTGCTACAGGGGCAATTAGCCTAGGCACATGCTCAAGCATAGCCGTAGGCACGGTGCATGCCCACAGCACCGCCACAGCACGTGCACGCCGTGCACAGCACATGTGCACAGTATAGGTACCGCCACAGCACATGGGGGTGTACCGGCAGGGTAGGGGCCACTACTATTAGGAGTCAGGGGACCAGTCCCGGTAGATATGGTTGCACAGGTTCCCTATATGGAGGTGAGAGCAGAGGCCCGATACTATCAGGACGTGCTTGATGGTACCGGGGCTGACTATTAGCCATATGCGGCACATAGAGCCGAGACATCCCAGAGCGAGAGATCCCAGGGGGCCACAGCCACAGCCGGTGGGTCGGTGACAGGGAGGAGGTGAGAGCCAGTGCAGAGACCAGCAGGGGAGGGGCCGAGGGTGGTGGAGAGAGTTGAGACATCCTGGGAGTGGAGATGGGTTTTTGATATTGGATATAGACACTAGTCTATGAACCGGGTATGTATATAGAGGCCTGCGTGCCCACATATGATTTATTTATTTATTTTTGTTGTATATACCGGCCTGCAAGCCGAGTACATTTTGTATAGTTGATACGGCTGCGAGAAGAGTATATTTTTGATATGAGAGACCGGCCTGCGAGTTGAGTCGAGATTTTGACAGAGACAATGGCCTGTGTGCTAGTTCTATATTTTTTAGATCACAGAGGCCCCATGCAGGGAAAATTGTATATTTTGACATTGATATATATAGATGATGATTTTGATCCACATGGTGTGTATGATGATTGGGTTGATGTATGTATTCAAATGTCTCATATGTTTTGTCAATGGTTTTTGAAATTTAATGTATATAGATGATGTTGATGAAATTTTGATGATATGTATATGTGTTGATGGGATTATGATGACAAATATTGATAACGATGTCGTTATATAGGGAAAAAGAGGTGGGCGCCACCAAAAATTTGCAAAAAAGAAAGAAAATCCTAGGTTTTAAGAAAAAGGAGACATATGACCGATATCGGTTAGCTAACCAACGTCGGTAGATATATGACCGATACCAGTTAGGTAACTGATATCGGTTATGCTAAAACAAGCTTTTCTAAAAATAGAAAAGTGTGGGTGGTAACTTAAGTTCTTATTTTTAGAGGCATGCAACAAGTTAAATACGAGAATGTGACACTTGTTTGACGACTGATACAGGTAATTGCATGGGAGAATTGAGTGATAAGGAGGAAAGAGACAGGTAAAGTGATTGTGGACTGAGATTAAGAAGGTAGAAAGACAAGTTATATTGAAGGGGTTGATGAACATGGCTGAACAAGGAGAAGCATCCAATGGGTAGAGACGAGAGGGAAGACAAGTTCCACCTCAAACTACGCTGCATCCCCAGAGGTATAATTTTTGGTTGTAATTCAATTCTTGCATGTTTTATGGATAGGATGAGAGAAGGTAAGTGGGTAGAGATAAAAAAGAAAAGGTGATAGGCAAGGGTTTAGGATGGGGTGAGTATTATAGGGTAAGTAATTAGGGATTTCGGGTATGTTTCAGAGGTACAGAGAGGGGTAAATGAGCAAATAATTATCATAAGTTGTGTTTGCAAGTAGGTTGTATAGGATTGATAGTGACCGATATCATTTAGAGATAACCGGTATCGGTTAGGTAACCAAGATTTGTTATCTATAACCGAGATCGCCATCGTATGAAATTCTAGAATGTGAGAAAAAACACTTGGGGATTTGATTTATTGAATGGTTGTGTGTTGTTTGATGTATATAGCAGAGGCGGGTAATGAGGATGAATGATAGTGTGCAAGCTTTATTGTCACGAGTCTGAGTGGATGTAACACCAACTGAATGGGCATTGATAAACCATGTGGGGTTAAGTGGAATCAACTATTATTCACGAATCACATGTAATCATGCTATGTTGCAGTGTTGATTGAGAGATGGAATCCAAAAAGAATACAATCTATCTACCAACAGGAGATGACAGTGATGTTGGAAGATGTATTTAGAATTTTGAGGCTCCCAATTATAGGAAGACCAAAGCAGTATCGGTGGGGCCTAGTGCGGTGGGGAGTGATAACAACAATATTTAGTTCAGCCGCATGAGATTTGGCACAACGAGGTTTGACATTCACTTATGGTATAATGTATACAGAGACACCCCGAGGCAACAAGGTCAAGTAGTGGTATTAATGATAGCGGTGGGGTATTATGCATTACCGAGGGCGGATGGGGAAGATTTCCAAAAGCATTGATGTGTATTATTTGGGAAATGATAGAAAAGAGCATTACTTTTGTATGGGCACCCGCATATCTGGTGGAGCTATACAGAGGTTTATGGGCCTGCAGGTGAAATCACAGGATGACACTAGATTGTGCATACTTATTACATTGTTGGGCCTATGAGCACATTGTGTGTGTGTGACCAATAGGCTGACCAATCCAGGAAAGAGAGACAGGAGTGTAGATATTGGGATTCAGATAGACGATGGGTCCAGACCGAACAAGAGGCGAGATCCTAGGCCGTGACAGATGACATCAAGTATTATAGGTAGGTGTGGGAGATGGTGACGATTGTGGATATCCGTTGGAGGCCTTATGGAAACTATATGGTGATAGAAAACATAGCCGAGGATTTGAGGGTGTAGAGTGATTGAGGTGGATCGGGGCACAAAGCCGTGAGTACGAGGATTCCTCTAGATCACGTGCGGCGACAATTTGGATTATTCAGGATATACCCATGGCTTGTAGACAATACATGAGGATCGACACCAAGGCATCATTCTCACCTCCCGTTGACACCTCCGTAAGGACCAAAAGAGATAGCACTGATCGCAAGGTAATGGATGTAGGATCGACAAAGGCTTAAAGATTATGGTGGGTAGTAGAGCTGCATGGTTTACGTGAGAGGTCCAATCATCTGGACATAGCTATGATTACAACAGAGAGAGATCACCTGTAGGGTTTAGTTTACCATCTTCAAATTCGGGTGAATGAGACAACGAGATTGTTAGAGGTTCATGTAGATCACAAGTGGAGAGACTAGAGGCAAGATTCCACCACGTGAGAGGGCATATTCATATGTTACAGGAGAGATTGGAAGATCAGTGGGAGGAACCAATAGTAGTGGCACCTTTGAGGATGGAGAGGCCAGGTGAGCGGCGTCGATGATCTAGTTTGGGATGAGGCGCAAGGGTCTAAGTGAATTTCATAGGGGTAGAAGAATAAATAAGGATTCTGACCTACGCGTTGATGACAAAGAAGATGTATTTGTTTAACATCTAAATAAAACTGAAAATGTATGTTGATTTGAGTTATGATAATAATAAGAATGGTTGTGTTTTGAATGTTTTGTTTTGAAAAAGGATAAAGATGAATTTGATCAAATAGAAATACACAAAAAATATTTATATTTACAACACATGATAGGTTATGGTAGGGGATGGTTTAGCTAACCTTGGGAGACCCCATGTCTCCTAAGTTTGCCTACATAGCCCATTGCACAAAGCAAGGAGGGGCCTAAGACCGATGTAGTTCTCCCTTAGGACCAGTGGAGAGGTGAATTCAGGCAATTTGGTTGTGGTTAGGCAATTTGTTGGTTGGTAAAAATATTGATATTGGTAGGGTAATGTTGTTGGTGTAGGTATAGGTGAAGTGAAAGTTCACTTACCCAAGTAGTAGGGAACCGTGTCCTAATTAAGGTCAACACATAATCCTAGATTTGAGTAAAAAGAGGCAAAAGTGTCCCGTAGTTGAGAAGAGCTAAAAAACCACATATTAACGTAGGATGAGCTTGAATCCCTAGGTACCTTGCATATGCGAGAAGTCGATAGGTGAAAAGAGTTGTATAATCACAATATATCAGATATATGTCACGTCCCTTGGGTTTTGTTGCTTTGATGAATGGTGAGGTGAGGTGGCTGGTAGAGCTGGGGTGTAGAGAATTTGTTATAAGGTGATTATGCTGACAAAAGAGAACCAAACCTAAATAGACAAGTCCATGACTCAAAAGTGCTTTTGAATACTGCTTTTATTTTTCTGGATATAGACTGATCGATGCGGGAAGTCTACATGGGATATGTATTTTGTTGTTCTTGAGGTCTTCACGAAGCTGATCAATGCGAGAAGATTCTGATAAAGGCTGACTTTGTATAGTTGTCCTTCAAGGGAGCAGTCTATTTATAGTAGCAGATGTGGCTTTTGTGTATAGCTATCCTTCAGGGAGCAGTCTATTTATAATAGTAGAAGTGGCTTTGCACATAGTTGTCCTTCGAGGGAGTAGTCTATGTATAACTTAGAGGTCTTAGATGTCCATTTTGGCATGAAGCATCTAGTTTTGTAGGAAGTTTGACTCAAGAATATCCCATAAGTGTATAATTGAGAACATGTTATTTTGATACTTTTAAGTCATGGACCAGACTAAAAAGGGGAAGGCATCTGTAAGAAGAGGTGATGACCAAACCACGTGAGCTTGATTCTATTTTGAGATGCATGAAACAAAGTGTATGAGGTGGTAAATGAGCTCAAGGGACAAGTACAAGGTAGATAAGAAGTGATATAACACTAAATTCAATAGTAGAATGGCTGAAGATGCAAGGCATTAAGGGGTTCAGGCTCAGGTTTACCATTAAGCGAAGCTAAACGATAAGTGCCTGATCCGTAAGTGTGAGTGATAATGTAAGGCCCAATCCAATTTGGAGCAAATTTTCCACATTTGCTCTTTTCTAGTTTGGTTACATGTTGATTCTCTTTGAGGACAAGATCACCAACCTTAAAGGTACGCTCATGAAGTCACTTATCATAAGTATGCTTGATGTGTTTTTGATAGATTTGAAGGTGGTCAAGAGCTATAAGATGACGCTCATCAAGAAGCTCCAATTGGGCTAACCACTCTTGGTGGAAATCATCATTGGTGAGAATATCCTGAAGAGATATTCTTAGGGAGGGTATTTGTATTTCGAGAGGCAAGATAGCCTCGGTACCATATAACAAAGAAAATGGGGTGGCATTACTTTAGGTACGAATGATGGTACGATAAGCCTAAAGGGAAAAGGGGATGTGATCAGGCCAATTTTTTCTAGAATCGTTAACGACTTTCATGAGAATTTTGGTCAGGGTTTTGTTAGAAGATTCGGATTGACCATTTTCTTGTGGATATTAAGGTGATGAGAAGATAAGTTTGATACCAAAGTTGTCACAAAGGTCTTGTAACAACTTATTTTTGAAATATTTTCCATTATCTGTTATCAGGCGATGAGGAACACCAAAACGACAGATAATGTGATGGTTAATGAATTCTACAATTTTTTCTTTTTTGGTTGAAATGAGTGGAATGGCCTCCACCCATTTAGTGTAATATTCGGTTGCTGTGATTATCCAATGGTGACGTTGCGAAGAGGGTAGGTGAATCTCACCAATAAGGTCTAAACCCCATTGTGAGAAAGGCCAAAGATCTCTCGTGCGACACAGCGGATGGCTAGGAGTATGTTGAAGGTTGGCATGTTGTTGACACATAACACAATGCTTAACATATTCGTAGCAGTCGTTATTAAGAGTAGGCCAATAATAGCCTAGGTGAAGGATCCGTTTGGCCATGGCAAGGCCACTAAAATGTCCACCACAAATACCGTCATGGACTTGTTGGATGGTATAGGTAACCTCCGCACCGGTTAGACATCGAAGGAGGATGCCATCAAAGCCACGTTTATAGAGAAGTCCCCCCATGATGACATAACGAGAAACACTTTTAAGAAAATAATGTTTTCTGTTACTAGTAAGGTTAGGTGGGAGAATAGAGGTTGTAAGGTAGTCGTGAAATTGGTGATACCAGGTATCCTGCGAATTAGCAGACACATTATTTATCATACAAACATCCGGGGCTAAGTAAGATGGGGTAAAGAGTTGTTGGACCAAGACAAATATGTCAGAGTCGGTTGGTGAGGTGGGAATTTGTGAGGCTAAGAAAGCCATAGTATCCGTAAATTTATTAGTAGAGCGGGGAATGGTTTGGATAGAATAATGAGTAAATAAGGTCAAAAGTGAATCCACGTAATGTTTGTACTTTTGAAGTTCCTCATTTTTACATTGGTAGATGCCCATAACTTGATTGAAAACTAGTTGAGAGTTTCTGAAAATGTTAATAGATTTTACACCTAAGTGTAACGCAACCTGGAGACCCAAAACAAGGGCCTCGTATTCCACTATATTACTAGTACAGGGGAAATTGGGCTGGAATGAAAGAGGCATAGGTTCAGCATCCAGAGGAATGAGAACAACACCAGCCCCTCTACCGCGCTAGCATTTGGATCCATCGAAGAAGAGGGTCATTGGATATGACTCCTCACTAAGTGAAAGAGTGGCAATGAGTTTGTCAGGGAAAGTAAAATTAGTAAACTGCTCCCCAGGTAAAGGGGCTTCCGCGAGTTGGTCTGCGATAGTTTTTCCTTTGATTGATTTCTGGTGTACAAACTCAAGGTCGAGATCAGCGAGGAGCATAAGCCATCGAGTGATGCATTGGTTTAGATGAGGTTTGGTGTACATATAATGAATGGGGTCCACATTGGTGATGACAAAAGTTTTGTGATTCAGGAGGTAGTGTCGGATTTTGGTGCCCACGAATGATAGGGCTAGGCACAACTTTTCTGCATGTGTATACCTAGTCTCGTAATCCACCAGAGTATGAATTATGTAATAAATGGCTTGTTCTCGATGCTCGGAGTCACGATGTGTGAGCATGGCTCCTACAACATGGTCGGTGGTGGAAAGGTAAAGGTAGAAAGTGTGATCGTCCTGAGGTGGGATAAGCACGGGTGGCTGCAAGAGATAGGCTTTAAGAGCCTCAAAGGCTTGGTGGCACTCTTTGCTCCATTGAAAGACAATGTCCTTTTTAAGGAGATGATGGAAAGGTTAACATTGATTCGAGAGTTGTGAGATGAAACGTTGGATAGATTAGAGTTTTCCCTGCAAAATATGTAATTATTTGAGGTTAGTGGGTGGGGGCATTTCTAGGATAGCTTTGACTTTAGCTGGATCGACCTCGATGACACGCAAAGAGACAATGAAACCAAGGATTTTTCCCAAAAGGACACTAAAGACACATTTCTTTGGTTGAAGACGAACACAGTATTGTAACAAGCAATCGAAAATAATGGTTAAAACATCGAGATGTTCACTGCGATGTTTAGATTTTCCAAGAAGATCATTGACATAATCCTCAAGGATAGTGTGCATAATTTCATGAAAAATGTAAGTCATAGCCCACTGATAGGTTGCACCAGCATTCTTAAGGCCGAACGACATGACATGATAGCAAAAGGTTCCCCAAGGAGTTATGAAGGTGGTTTTATGTTGATCGGCCGGGGCTACTAAAATTTGATTGTATCCCAAGAAGCCATCCATGAGAGAAAGCATCTCATGGCCAGTAGTGAGATCAACAAGTTGATCAATACTTGGTAGGGGGAAGTCATCCTTTGGGTAAGTGAAGTTAAGGTCCCTGAAATCCATACATATCCGAAGTTTCCTCATTGCTTTAGTAACAGGTACGATGTTAGAAATCCATTGAGGATAGTCAATAGGTAAGATGAAGGAAACAGAAAGGATTCATTGAAGCTCTTCTTTGACCAAGAGGGCAATGCATGGATGTATTTTTCTTAGTTTCTATTTAACTGGTTTGGAATCGAGTTTCAGGGTAATGTTATGGACAGTAATGTCAGGATCAATTCCTGGCATGTCAGCATAGGACCAAGCGAAAGCTTGGTTATGGGAACAGAGGAAGGTAGTGAAGGCAGTTTGTTTTGATGCGTTAAGAGATTGTCCAATCTTCACAATGTGAGGTTCATCCTCTGTGTGGATGTTGATTTCTATAGTCGACTCATTCAACATGGTTTGAGTTTCAGATGGTAAGGCATGTTGAATATAAGAGTCATCCGCACCAAGGTAAGTGAGAATGGAGTCGTCATCCTGGCACTCAACAACATTAATTGAAGGAAAGTCCTCTTCGATCATGTCTAGATATAAAAGGGGAAGAGAATATGGGTCTTCATTATTGTGTTGATAAGTGAGAGGACCCAAGAAGATAGCGTTTATGAAAAAAAAAATTAGGAGGGATGGATTCAGGGTCTATCGACTCTGTGGGTGACGATGGCAAAATGGGTGATGATGGTTCGGAAGGAGTGACTCGCATCATCTTCCTGGATACAATGGATATGGTGTCTTTGGTGTAGGTGGTTCAGAGAATCCAAGACCACGACGATCTTTGTGTTTGCGTGTAGTTACAGGAATGATCGTATGTCGGCCTTGTTCATAAAGACCGAAACCGAAGCCCTTCCAAGCACAACACGTCAAGAAGGTGAGGGCGAAGTGATGATTAGTTAGATATTGAAAATTAGATTGGAAGGGAACCACACCAAGGGGAGGTTCAGGGGTGACAGAGGATGTATCGACACCCCCATATGTTAGGTTGGTGCGGCAATTAGGTGGTCCGTAGGAGATTACTTCCCCCACACGACGGTCATAGGTAGGATGCGCATGTAACTGTCCGTACTCCTGTGGGGTATGGAAAGTGCTAATGTTATATAGGTGATACTCCCCTAGCGTAAGGCGTTGAAAAACATCTACTAAGGGATCTGAGGTGGGGATGTTGTCCACGGGAAAGGAAGTGGTATTTGCTGTGGCGGTTTCATTGGTTGAAGGTGTAGGTGTGGTTGAGATGGATGGTTGAGGTGTGGTCGAAGTGGATGGTTGGGTTGGATGAATGGGTGTCTTGACTGGTACAAGCACATCATTAGGGAGATATAACATATTACAGGTTTTGAAGGGGGGAGCGTCATCTTTTACGGTGTAGGACTTCCCTTCATACTCAAATTTTATGCATCTATGTAAGGTGGAGGGAACGCATCCCATAGCTTGGATCCAAGGGTGGCCTAACAATATGTTGTATTGGAATTCTCCCTCAAGGACATAGAAGAGTTTGGATAAGGTACGTGGCCCTACATGAATGTTAAGGATCATGGTGCCTAAGGTAGAAGTAATAGCATCATTGAATGAACGCAACATGGTGGGGTTGGCACACATGCAACTAGAAGGGATATTCATTTGTTGGAAGGCTTTGGAAGAGATGATATTTAGGCTAGCGCCCCGTCAATCATAACATGACGTACTCGGATGTCCCGAACGTAAGCTGAGATGAAAAGAGCGGGGTCAGGATCTTCTGCACCAAAGTCAACAATTTCATCTTTGGAGAAACTGACAAAGCATGGCATTGTTGAGAGAGAGGTAAGTGGTTGGGGAGATAGGTTGTTTGGTGAGAGAAGCAACGTGATTGGGTGTTAAAATGGAGGCAACGGGAAAGGTTTCGTTAGGTAGGACCTCTATCCCTTGAAGGATTTCAATGAGAGCTTGTCGATGAGATTCAGAGGTTTGAATGAGATCATATAATGTCATTTTTATAGGTGATTGGTAAAGCTATTTGATCATGGTACGGTGGGCCACTCCATCAGAGATGGGGTAGGCAGGTCCACAAATAACCACTTTAGGTGGTGGTGCGATCGAGGATGGTAGACGGAGAAAGAGAGGCCGCAGGTGTGCTTTCTTTAGCTTTCCCATTGGTTTTATGCCCTCGAGTAGCAATGCTAATCATGTTGATCTCGTGAACACGAGAGGAGGAAGATGGTAGGGACCAGTCATTGTCTTCGAGAGGTGGGGTTGTAATAATGATATTTCTTGGTGAGGTGAGGACATGCGGTATAGGAGAGGGGATTGAAGCTAAAGGTTTCTCCCTTCGTAAGTTGTCTTTCTTAACCTTTCTATCCGAGAGAGGTGACTAATGAAGGATGGCTTTCAAAGCTTTGCATCCCTCTACATCATGTCCTGGTGTGCGGTGGTAAGTGCATATTTTAGACTCATCATAACCTATAGGTCGAGGTTTAGATGGATCATAGGGTCTAAGTGGGGGTAGGGAAATGGTCGCATTCTCCACCAACATATCAAGGATCTTGGCGTAAGATCCTTTGAGTGGGTCAAAGTCAGAGGAAGATGAGGCTATTGATTGGGTGGGTTTTGGTAATGTTTGGGTATGGTTGGTTTGTATGGGTGGTGGCTTAGACAAGGGGTTTTGATAATTGGATTTAACTAAACATGGCTTCTTCGGTGTAGAAGTTATGTTTAGCTGGTCAGATGACGTGGTAGCAGAAAACAACCACGGAGAAAGAGGAGTGACAACAAATAAATCCTTTGATGATGGAGTTTGTTTAGGGTTTATAGGTGGACAGGATACTTGGGGTGACGGTGTTGATACACCCATGGATCTTTGTATGGTTGTAGAAGGTGCAGGTCATTTTAAAGAAAACGTAAGAGGTATGATGTATTGAGGCAAGGTGGAGGGGTGAGGTCCCAATATAGAAGGTAGGTGTGATGGCGAGGGTTTTAGTTGTGACAGATGCATAGATTGGACTTGAGGAGATTGGGTTTGTCTCCTAGGTGGATGGACGGCTTTATTTTTGGATAAATCTAAGCGTTTAGGTGGGTGTGTTAAGCTGGGTATTGGTGAAGTCCCAAGCATAGGGGGAGGTTTGGTTAGGTTAATAGAGGTGGATGAGGTATCCGGTAGAGATGAGGGGGGTGAGGATGAGGACATAGGCATTTTGAGCTTTTGTAAACACTTCGGGTATATGGTAGAGGTGTCTGGATTGGTCATCCGCATTTGAGTAGATCATGGTGTACTCAAACGCTCCCATAGGACTCGCATCTATCTTCTGAGGGATGACAATCTTCACGTGTGAATAGGAACTTTTGTATGGAAGAGAGGTGGGTTGTGATTCCGGTCCACTGTGGGTGTGATACAGGGGTAAATGAGGCACTGTATTGATGGGCGTTAAGAGGTCAACCGGTCACTGAAAAGATTTAGGTGATGAAGAACTAATAGGTAGGAGGGCATGTTTGAGAGGATCCGTCATGATTAAAGAATTTGGTGATGTTGGTTCGAGAGGTGTCTCTTCTAAGGATGACAGAAAAAGTGACGAGCCTTCCTCTTGTACAGCAAGAGTGATAGAAGGAGATGTTTGGGAAATAGATAAGTTAGATAACATCCGCTCACAGTCTTGCAGGGATGTGGTGTAAGAAGGCTCATCTGTGAGAAGAGAACTCTGGGTGTTAATTCCTTTATGGGTAAAGGAATGGTAAGGTTATTGTTTTGTCTTGATGGGGGTGGAGGGGGTTCGGATCCCTATGTTAGTGAAGAGGCTCGATTTAGAATTTCCTCGATAGGAGCTTTTGGTTGGGAGTCAAAGACCGCATGGATTTCATGAAAACTCTCCTCAGCTAAGATATCTTGGTTTATGTTACTATTAGATGAGTGGTTTGGGAATGGTTTGTTGAAGATTTTAAAATTTTGGTTAGCAGGGGCATTCGGATTATCGAGGGTTATATCCCCTGCATCAACCATTTCCTGCACTATGTTTTTCAACATCTTGCAGTTTTCGTGATTGTGTCCCTTCACGCGGTGGAATTATAGAAGTCATTTTCTTTATACCAAGAAGGTATAGCATGGGTGGAATCAAAATCGAAGTGAGGTTTAATAGGAGGTAAGGTGATAGCTCCCGCTTTGAGCAATTTTTCCAAAATGACACCATAAGTTTCTCCCAAGGGAGTGTAATTGATGGGCTTGGCTTTATACTTATAGGTGGTTTTTGGTGGGGTATTAGATGGTGCTTGGGATTTGACCATCACCACATGTACAGCTCCTTTTGATTTTGAAGCAGTTGATGCATGAGAATTGGTGGTGTTGGGTTTGTTGGTGGAGTCTTGGGTTTGGAAATTAGGGTTTTTGTTGTGCAACCACAATTTCTCTTCCTCTAAGGGTCAAATCTCTAGTTTCCGAGCCATAGTAAAGGCCTCATCAAAGGTGTGGAAAGTTTGAATTTGGAGGGTAGGAGAAATGTGCTTAGCGTAGGCCCACGTAAAGATTTCGATAAGTTTAACCTGAGGTAAGGCATAAGTAAGTTGGTTGATAAGGCCCCACCATCGTCCAACAAAATATGCGATAGATTCATCTTCAAATTATCGGATGGCATAGAGGTCGCAAGTGATAGATACTTTCTTGGCAATGTTAATGGAGAAATGATCCAAGAAATATTGGGCTAATTGGTTAAAAGAGAAGATTGAGTGCTAGGTTAAAGCACATCGTACCACTCCAAGGTAGGTCCCGATAAGGACATGGGAAAGGTGTGTAGTAGTAAGGCATCTTCATGAGCAATCGATAGTAGGCATGTCTAAATGATCGCAAGTGTTGTTGAGGATCCTCCTTACTATTAAAATGAGTAAATTTTGGTAATTCCCATTAAGGAGGATATGAATGAAGGGGGAAGAAGGATGAATAGGCTCCCAACAAACTTGCTCGTATGTCGTGGTGCTACGGCTTCCTGAAAAGAAGCCTCCAGATTTTACATCTTGTCCATCATTTGTTTGATTAAATCAGTGGTTGGATGAGATGATGGTGTGGTTGTCGTAAACGGAAGAGGATTGGGAAAAGGGCCACCACTAGATAATGGTGGGGTTAAATGTTGAGAAGGTATTGAGGATGAATATGTTGAGGCGACGAATAAGGATGTCCTATATAAGATGTTGAAGCCACCGGCTAAGTGTGTGGAAATGAAAAGGTGGGCGAAGCTTGAGAAGGAAAGCTCGTGTGGATAGGTGGCAGAGAGCAAGTTATGAAAGGGGCAGTCTATGAGAGAGACGAGGTAGGAGGAGCCGGCGGTAATGATATGTGGGGCCCCAGATTAACCAAAGCAAAGCCAATATGTGCCGTATGAACCTCCAAAGTCACTGAGTCGGGAGGCGGAGCTAAGGATGAAGAGGGTAAGGCGGAGTTATTAGGTGGGGAAGGAGCTAAGCTAGCTGCTATACTAATAGGCATACCAAAAAGGAGTTGACCATTGGGTGTATGGTCAGGGGTATGAGACAAATAGTACTGTACAGTGCTAGGATTAGCATCCAAAAATTTCACAAATTCCTTATCTCCTACAGGGATTTTGGGAACCTCACTGGTGTCCGTAGGATTCCCCATAGGATGTGAAGGGGGTGATTCAGGAAAAGGCATGAAACAGGCATGTGAAACCATGGCTGTAGCTTGTTTCCGAGTGATAACAACCATGGATAAGAGTACACAGCATAGGATTTAATCTATCAGGGATAGAAACAGCCACAAAATGTTGGAATTGGTAGGTTGCTGGTTTGTCGGGAACTGTGAAAGATAGTAACCGATATCGGTCAGGTAACCGATGTCGGTCAGACTATAGCTGGCGTTGGTAAGTTAACCGATGTTAGTAGAATAGGACTGGTGTAAGAAGCTGTAAGAAGTTGTTGATTTGGGGTTAATGATGCTTAGTAAACCTACCAAACTATTCTGAAGTGATTACTGAAATAGTGTATGATAGAGAAACAAAACTAAAAACAAGCAAGATGCACAGGAAAATCAAGAGACTAACCCTAGGATTAGTTTTAATTATTGTGGGCTTATGCCTTAGACGCAAGATGATGTCAATCCTAAACAAAAGACCTAAGGGAGATGTCAAGTTTGTTTTGGCTTATAAGGTTACCTCAATCGGGCGGAGGAATACCACGGAAAAAAGGGGGATGTTTGAGCTGTTGTGTTGATTATGATGTGATTTGGTATGTGTTGTGTAGTGAAAGTAAGATTAATTTCTTGTCAATACCATGGATATCACCCCCACGTGTACGACCTGTTACTTAACCTATGTTCACTAGAATTGAAAACAACAAGCAAGAATGTGATGCACGTGTTTTAAACCCAAATCGAAAATGATATTCGATGAAGCAAAGGAGATGACTTTCACTAATGCAAAGATGTGAAAGCAAGACAAATTCTTTTACCAAAATGACAAAATATTTTGTGAATATTTAGCAGAAACAAACAAGCAAGTATGCTCCCTATATGAAAGCAAGCAAGAAAGAAAGAAACCTGAAATGGGTCCCACCGGGCGTGCCAAAATGTTTCACACAGAATGTTTCCATTCCTAGAATAGAGTTGCTTCTATCCTTTCATTCTCTTGAGAAACAGATAAGGGTTAGGGCTAGGAGGAATACCTGTTGAATGTTGAGAGGGTGCACACGTATCGTAGAGAGAGAACAGATCGATTGCGAAGAACTCCTTTTTGTCTAGGAAGGACTACCTGCAAGTAAGAATACAAGACCACCATATTTTAGTTAGACAATAAATGAGGGAACTTCCTTGGGCCTAGGAAATATTGGACTTCCTTTCGAAGGTGGTCAGTTCCCCTCTTAATACGAATTAACACAAATTCTAACAAAGAAATTATTGTAAAATTACAATTTAGTTACCTCGTTAAAAAGCACTAGAGGAAAGGCTAGTTTTGGTTTGAGTCACAGTGACCGATGTCGGTCACTGTATAACCGGTACCGGTTGCTGATAACCGATATCGGTAGGGGCAGTGATTTAGGGGCTTTTAATAAAGGTTGGCTATAAGGCGGCTATGGTGTTTATAAGGCTGGAAAATGATTAGGGATAGGCAATGGGGTGATGGATAAGACTCAGAGAGTGTGGGGGTTGTTCTTGGGGCAATGTAAGGGTAGAGGAATGACAGTTAGATGTAGGGGCTACCGGGTAGTAGATCTATGAGTGAACTTGTAATTACTGTGATTCAGAAGTTCAAGAAATGTTATTTAAAAATATACAAGACACTACTTACTAGTTCCTGATGAAGATACAGGTCCAAGGACTGTGATGACGAAGGCAGGGCTAAGGTGACATGATTCGACAATAAAAAGTGAGCTATCTTCTCTCCCAATGCTTGGATGAGTGTCACTGGGCTGGTTACTTAGTTGTAGTCTTGGGCTCGATGTCCTTCTCTCAAACTCTTCTCTTTTCTTCACTTGTTTCGCTTTCTCGCCAAGTGATTTTGGATCCTTCAAATGAATTCTAGATCCCTTGTTTTTGGTTGGGGAAGGTCATTTACAGGGAACCGATGGTGGTTACATAACCGACGGCGGTCGAGTAGGAACCGATGTCGGTTAAGTCAAAGTGGGCTATTTTTAGTAAAATAGCCAACTTTCCCTCCTTTTCTCCCGAGGGATTAGTTGTGGGCTTGGTCAAGTCATTATTAGGTTGGTTTTGGTGCGGGTGAGGAGTAATTAGTCATGGGTGTGGATGTAGACCAAGTTATAGGTCTTAATTAGGTTAGTTTAGGGTTAGGGCTAGGTCATGATGAGGTGGTGAAATGAGGTGGCAGGTTTGGAGATGTGGATTTATTAATTATAAGGTAATTAATAAATAATTGTGCAAGGTTTAGGTGGTGAGGTTAGGTTACGAAATGAGATGCGGGGTACATGGTGTCGTAAAACACAAATTTGGTGTCTACACCCAGAAGAGATCAAAGGTGAGCTACTTTATGAGCTATTCGGACAGCTCCCAAGGTTAGCTACCAGGTTATGTCCCTGGTGAGCTAATCAGAGAGCTCACAAGTGAGCTACAGACAACCTACTTGGTGAGCTACTTAGTGAGCTCCTAGGTGAGCTACTTAGCAAGCTTCTCGATGAACTCTTATGTAACACTTTGATTTTGTATGTTAACATGGTGAATGTTTTACATACTGTTATAGCTCTTGGAATGAAAGCAAACATGTTAAGATATGTTTTGATCTTAAGAGAATGTGTTGCTAATTTGGATTCTTGCATACTGTGATTTATTGCATGGGACAGCAAATATTGTACTTGTGTGTTTGCTGATGTGACGACAGATTGTCGTATAATTGCTTGCTCTTGTGCTGATTGACAGCATACCCTGAATCAATTCCATTGATTCAAGTATGCTGAGGTCCTCTTGTGTTTCTATGTTAATTCACACTCGAATTGGACTAGGATTATTATGAGCGTGCAGCGCCTGATTACAGGTGTGAATAGCTAGCACGAAAATGCCAACGATAGGGGTTCGATTCTTGAACCCTGTACTGTCGAATTTGGGACCTCGTGGGGCAAGAAACGCCTGGACATGGGTGGCCTTGGCATGTAATCTAAAGGATGGAATGTCCTGCTCTGTGTTAACATGGATGTTAGTAAGGGGCTGGAAGGAAGTTGTTAGTGTTAGTGGTTAGTGTGAATTAAACCTAAACTAACCCTAAGGCCTAACATACATCCTACACTACTATCCTAAGTGGATTTTTAAATTACAAAAAAAAAAAAGAAAGGAAAATAAATCTAAATTCTAAAACCTAAGGTCTAACTAAGACCTAGGTCGAATGAACTATGTAACCTAAAACTAATCCTAAGCTAAAGGGGTACGTAGACCCTTGGGAAGAAAAGGATAAGGATGGGTAGGAGGCATTCATTGGCATTTATGAACTGTCCCTTCGTGGACGGCGCCAGTTTTGGCGGGGCAGGTAGGAAATAGAGGTATCTATTTGGAGTTATGGCTAAATTCAGTTTGCATGGAAATTTTGAAATTTAGAACTCGCCAACCCAAGTGGCGGTGGCGTGGAAAATAAGGAGAAAGGCAAGCCTTTAATGCATTAATTGTTTTTTGGTCCTCGCGACCAGCTCGCCTTGGAAACAGCATGAGGAAAAAATTGGTTTTCATTTTTGTTGGTTCGAGCCTTTTGAAAAGTTGCTCTGCATTTGGTTTCTTTGGTCTGGTTCAGTCGAACCAGCTCTTGCATTTGACATTTTCCTGGAAGATTTGAGGCTGTTGATAAGCCTGAAGAAGGAAGGGAGTGCTGGGAATACTGTGTTGCCGATTGTGGAAGAAAAACGCGGCAAACAACGTTTTCTTCGAGTTCTGGAAGAGAGAATACAGGCACGTTAAGCCCTTCTCTTTAAAATCTTTGCTTGATTTAAATGTTTCATTAAAACAACCCTGCTCTTGGGTTGGGATTGCATGATTGTTGTTGAGTTGAGTTGGAAATGGATTTTGTTGGTTCTTGCTTCTTTTCGTTGGGAAAATGAAAAGGAGATTTGATTCTGGTTGCTCTGCCTTGATTTGTTCTTGCTCGAATCGTGTTGGAAATGATTTTTAGTATTGAATGAAGATTGTATAAATGGTTGAAATGTGGATATTCCTTTCACTGTTCGTGTTGTTCGAAAATGGAATAGACTGTGCAATCGCCTTATGGTGAAATTGTTCTTTAAATACAATCTTTTCTTGCTGTTATATGAGGAACTGTCGTGCATGTAAACAAAAAGAGACAAGTGGAGATACAGTCGTATATATTTCTATGAAATGGGTTTCATTGAATCTTGCTGTCATTTTGGAAACAATAGGGAAATATTGTCTTGACTGCTGAGTTTTGTTGTCTTGTAATTCTTGAATGATGTATCTTCCCGTGTGCTGGACGTTTGACAGTAAGGGAAAATTTATTGATTATATATAGGTATATATATATATATATATATATATATATATTGTGACTGTACACTTTCTTTTTATGAGTTGTTTCCACTTCTGAACAACCGTGTATTGTTAACAAACGGAAAGGAAGAGAATAATGATTGATGAAGTAGTTCTTATAGAATTTTCTTTTGAGAAAGTAGACCCTTCTTCTTGTATTGTTTGGGTTTTGGATGGAAGTGGCATTCGAGTTTACTGTGAGTAATTGAACTCGAACCATAGGAAGTTTAAGCAATAATATCATTGCTGTACCTCTTCTTGAGTAGAAACTAAGCGAATACGTATTGGGTATTCGTGGAATAAGGAAAAAGACAACTGTTTTTCCTTCTTAAAGTTATCTCGGGATTTCATTCTCCTTGTTGAAAGAATAAGGTGATTTCACTGTGTTATATAATGTTGTTTGGTCTTCTTATATGAACTGCTGACACAGTTTCCACTTGATTGAATTCTATGCAAAGAATGAATATATATTTCTATTTACTATAATGGAAAAATGGATTTCATTGTGTTTTATGGTTGAGGTTTGTTATTCTGGTTGAACTATCTGGAAGAGTGCTAACCGAGCTTATGCAATTAACATCTGGTTCGGGTTTGTTCTTATAGAAGTATGAACAGTTGAATACGAGTAGTTGTTGTATTGGATTGAGCGGTACAGGCTTGAGAGTTTGTTTTGATAAGAACGGCTGTTCTGTTATCCTTATAATAAGCTGTCTTGTTTGAGATGAACACGGATTAGGTGTTCGATTTCGTTTTGAACAAATGATGTTTCATAGTGAAATTAAAAGAGAATGAATTCTTTGTTTTCTGCCTGCTGTTCTAACCTGATGAAATTCATCGTCATGTGAATAATGGATTGCTGTAGGTAACAGTAATGAATAAATATTATTCTGAACGGGGTACGTTACTAAGAATTAGATCATTATGTGATTAAGTGATTGCATGATTGAAATACTGTTTCTGTTTAGTATGCAGCGAAAGAAATACGATTTTCTTTATTATGGCAAATATATGGTATGTAACCTTATATTGTTGATCTCGGATGTACCGAATGTTGTACTAATCTGTTTCGGATCTTTATATGAGTCTGAATCAAAAGAAATATGGATATGGATGATGAATTCTTCTTGATTTCATTTTAAAGCTGTTTATAGATGAAACTATTCTCACTGCCAGAAAGTGAATTACGAGTGGATTTTGTAAGTTTCACTCTGAACTGTTATCTTAAATTGAATTTCGTTTGGATTCCACTGTTAGGACAGTCATGTGGAAGGAAATAGAGATATGAATGAATGTTTTAGAAAAATGATCTTTCTCTTTCATTTAGTTGGAATTCTGGAATTCGTGAATGATGAATTTTATAGTGCTTAGATGGGAGCTACTATATGCATTGTTGTTCGCTTTCTTGTTTGTACTTGAATGCTTTAAATTTAACATGCTTCATGAACGGAAAGGAAAGTAATGGATTTATATTCAGTTAGTTTCATCCTTTGCATTTGTTATTAATGAAAGGCGTGGAAAAGATAATCAGAGTATCTTTATGTGCAGCAAGCTACTTGAATTCCTAACTTTACAAATTTTGTAAATTGATACTTGCAATGATTATGTGGAAATGGGACAGCAGTCCCTTGGCTGGTTGTGATGATATTTTGATAGTTTAGTGGTTATGCTGATCTCTCTTTTGTGCTTTTCGAGATTGATGTTTTGTTGTTGTTTCATAAAAGCAGGGTTCTTTTATTGAAACAGTTAGTTGAAGCATCTTATTTTAAGGATAAGTGCTTAATGTGCTCAGTTCATTGAACTGATCCGTGCAATTCATTTTGCAGATGGAATTTGATTAGAATGAAGACTTGGCTGTCTTCTGATGCCTCTTGATTAGGTGTAAATTAAATTGTAACTGTTGCTTTATTTCCTCTTTGAGGAATTGTGAAAGAAGAAAGTACATTCTTCTGTCCATGAGTTGTATGGATGCTTTGTATAAACTATACCCAATCGGTTGGATTGGCAAATGTACAAATTATGACTTGAAATATTGAATACAGTTACAAGTGTGATATTTTCAATAATTATATCAGTTTGATATTGTTATATAAATTGGGAATAAGATGTTAATTCTTGATTTGGAATTGTTTCATAGTCCTTGGATGGATGCTGAATTGAAACTGATATCTATTCTTACTTAAATACAACTTTTAAGTTGAACAATGCAATTAATTCATACTTGGGTAAAGATGAATTTTGAATTGACATTAAAAAGGATTAAGAAGAATATGATTTTATAATCGAGAGGGTATTCAGGATTAGCTTAGGAGCTAAGGAATATCAATTTAAATTGGGAGTATTCGAACTTCGTTTTCGAACCTCATTAATGATTGTTTGATAAAATTCAGAATAAAGGATATAGGATACATATATCCATAACCAATGGACCTTAACTATGTAACGTTAAGGAGAATAATGAATACATTTCTCGAAGTTTAGACCTCGTTTGAATGACGTCTAATAAGTTAATATTCTGAAATTAGTTGCAGTTGGAAACATCTTGGCTAAGTTTAATAGGTTAAACTTATTATGTCCGTCGGTACGGACTGCTTAATCCAATGATTAAGAAATAAACCAAGTAAGGAAATGTAGCCCTTCGATACGAAGGAGATGATACTTGGAAAACTAATGGACAGTTTAGTCCCTCTTAGTTATATACAACTGCAACGGAAACGAGGATCAAGGGATCAGCGTGGATGCTGAAAATTGCTTTAACTATTAACTCGTGGCTAAGTCACTTGGGCAGGATGTGAATTCTCGATGGGAGGAATTCTGCAGGACATTGGCATACGCCAGCTACAGCAAGGTGTCTTCATGAAGACGGGGTCTTCATGACGACACAATGTTGCAGCTGACATATAGCAATGCCCTCCCGAATTAAAACATTGAGAATACATAGGCTGAAAGTGTAGATCTTAGCTGGGGTGGAGATAGGGTATGATCTGGTATACGGAGTGACTCCGGAATACTAAAGATAATCAGACACATGGAGTCGTGGGGTAACGACACCGTATGTCCGCATATCTTTAGTTACAGAGTGCCTTCCTATACCCGCTCATATTAATCGGGCTAGAATCGAAAGTTTAAAACGGAACTTAAATGATGAGGACTGGTGGGAACTAGGAAAGACCATTCTAGATAACGGTGAAGTGAAGTGAAGGACGTATTTCGTAGATGTGTATCACATTCAGGAATATGATCATGCAAAGCATGTGAAAATATTTGGCCAAAGTATCGCAATTGCTGGTTGTGTTGTCCTTATCACTTAATTTAAGATGCAGGATGTCAGATGAATATCGAGAATGAGATATTCGAGATAGGCTTCTTAAATGGATCACTTCGATAAGCTCGGGAAGGTTATGAGAACAAGTATATAAAATATACTATGCAAAAACAAACATGAAGGATCGGTTGTTGCCGAGTCATGTACATGAAGGATCGGTTGTTGCCGAGTCATGAAATGAAGGATCGTTGAAACTCCGAGCCATGAAAATGGAAGGATCGGTAGTTCATCGAGTCATTTACAGCAGCATATAGAATCTGTTATAAGATTGAATGGCATTGAATGTGTGTTCCATATTGTAAATATGTGAACAGGGAACATTCGTTTTAAAAAGAAATTGTATGATCCAAACTATGTTGTTTGGGCAGAGAACAATTATTAAATCTTGAACGTGTGTTTGAATTTTATAATTCATAACAGAGAACGTTATATTAAAAAAATAAAAAATAAAAATATTTCCCTTGTTCTGGTGTTTTAAAATGGAGTCAAGTTACATCTTAGGTGAGCTACCACAGGAGCTCAAGGTGAGTTAATAAGGTGAGATGCTTATTGAGCTCAAGGTGAGCTAGCAAGCTGAACTGATAGATGAGCTCCCATGCAAGTTTCTAGGTGAGCTGTCGGGTGAGCTCCTATGAGAGTTTTTAGGCAAGCGACTTGAGAAGCTCCCGGGAAATCTCAAGTCGAGATACTCAATGAGTTCCTAGGCAAGCTACTTACCAAGCTCCCAACTAAGCTCTTAGGTGAGCTACTCATTGATCTCCCAGGTGAGCTCAAAGGTGAGCTTGTCGAAATCTCCAAGGTGAGCTTACATGCAAGATACCAGATGAGCTAAAGGCTAGTTGGTAAGGTGAGCTCAAGGTGAATTAAAAAGGTGAGCTCAAGGCTAGTTGGTAATGTGAGCTATCAGGTGAGCTTCCAGGTGAGTTCCTAGGTGAGTTATTAGATGAGCTCCTAGGTGAGCTCAACTTCAGCTGATTGGAAAGCTCCCAAAAAATCTCCCAAGTGACCTACTTGGTGAGCTATTCGGTGAGCTCCCAGGCGAGATCCCAAGGGAGCTACTTGGTGAGCTCCCAGGTGAGGTCCCTAGCAAGCTGCTCTATGACCTAAGATGTGAGCTCAATCCAACCTACTCGATGAGTTACTTGGTGAGCTCCCATGTGAGCTATTAGGTGAGCTCCCAGGGGAGCTGTTAGGTGAGCTCCCAAGTGAGCTACTTAGTGAGCTACTTGGTGAACTCTAAGGTGAGAAACTAGAAAAACTCAAGGTGAGTTGGAAAGGTGATCTCCTCAGTGAGCTTAAGGCAAGCTGATAGGTGAGCTCCCATTCGACTTGGTAAGGTGGGCTTAATGGTGAGCTCCAATGCGAGTTTTTAGGTGATCTCGCTTAATGATCTCTTGGGTGAGCTCAAGTCGAGCTGCTCAGCAAGCTCCTGAGTGAGCTCAAGGTGAGCTGGCAAGGTGAGATCCCACGTAAGTTTCTATGCAAGCTCAAGTTAAGCTACTCAACAAGCTCCTAGATGAGCTGATTGATGAGCTCCCAGCCAAGCTCCTAGGTGAGCTGCTCGATGAGCTCCCATGCAAGCTCAAAGGTGAGCTTGTCATAAATCTCTAAGGTGAGCTTAAATGTGAGCTACCAAATGAGCTCAAGGTGAGTTTATAAGGCAAGTTAGAAAGGTGAGCTATCAGGCAAGCTCTTAGGTGATTTATCAGGTGAGTTACTTGATGAGCTCTTGGGCGAGCTCAACTTGAGCTGATTGGTGAGCTCCCAGAAGATCCTAAGGTGAGCTACTTGGTGAGCTATTCGGTGAGCTCCTAGGTAAGTTGCTAGGTGAGCTCTAAATTGAGCTACTTTGCAACCTCTTGAGGGAGGTCCCCGGTAAGCTACTCAGCAAGCTCACAAGTGAGCTCAAGTCAACCTACTCGGTGAGCTACTCGTTGAGCTCCCAGGTGAGATATTAGGTGAGCTCTAGGGTGAGCTACTTGGTGAGCAGCTCAACAAACTTCGAGGCAAGCTACCAGGTGATCTTAAGGTGAGTTAGCAAGGTGAGCTCCTCAGTAATCTTACATGTGAGCTACCAAATGAGCTCAAGGCAAGTTAGTAAGGGGAGCTCAATTTGAGTTGACAAGGTTAGCTGTCAGGTGAGCTCCCAGGTGAGTTAGTTAACGATCTCCCACTTGAGCTCAACTTGAGTTGATTAGTGAGCTCCCATAAGATCTCCTAGACAAGCTATTTGGTGAGCTCCCAGGCAAGTTCCTAGGTTTGCTCGAAGCAAGTTACCTAGTGAGCTCGTAGGTGAGGTCCCTAGTAATTTACTCAGTGAGCTCACAAGCAAGCTCAAGTCATCCTACTCAAAGAAGCTCTTGGGTGAGCTCCTAGGTAAGCTATTAGGTGAGCTCCTAGGTGAGATACTTGGTGAGCTACTTAACAAACTCTGGTGTGAGCTACGGGCAGACGAGCTCAAGGTGAGTTGGTAAGGTGAGCTCCTCAAGCAAGCTCAAGGTGAGCTGATAGGTAATCTACCATGTGAGTTTCTAGGTAAGTTGTCAAGCGAGATCCCATCTAAGTTTTTAGGTGAGCTACTTGATGGGCTCCTGAGTGAGCTCAAGTTGATCTTCTTAGTGAGATCTTAGGTGAGCTCAAGGTGAGATGGTAAGGTGAGCTCCTAGGTGAGTTTTTAGGCAAGCTCAAGTCAAGCTACTTAACGAGCTCCTAGCCAAGCTCCTAGGTGAGCTTCTTGGTGAGCTCCTAGGAAAGGTCAAAGGTGAGCTTATCGGTAATATCTAAGTTGAGCTTACATGTAAGCTACTAGATGAGCGCAAAGTGAGTTGGGAAGGTAAGATCAAGGTGAATTGGTAAGGAAAGCTCAAGGTGAGTTGGCAAGGCGAGCTCCCGGAATTTTCCGGGTGGGTTACTCGATGAGCTCTAGGTCAATCTCAACTCAAGCTGATCGGTGAGCTCCTAGAAGATCTCCTTGGTGAGCTACTTAGTAAGCTATTTGGCGAGCTCCTAGGTGAGCTGCTAGGCAAGTTCCCAAGTGAGATAATTGGTGAACTCTAATGCGAGGTCCTCGAGGAGCTTCTCATCGAGCTCATAAGTGAGCTCAAGTCAACCTACCTAGGGAGTTGCTTGAAAAAATCCTAGGTGAGCTACTAGATGAGATCAAGGTGAGTTGGCAAGTTGAGCTCCTCAACGAGCTCAAAGGTGAGCTGGCAAGGCGAGATCCCATTTAAGTTATTGGGCATCTTTGTCAGTGCAAGCTCCCATGTGTATTTTTGGGCTAGCTGCATTAAGAGCTCCTGGGTAGCTCAAGTAGAGCTACTCAATGAGCTCCTATGTGAGATCCTAGGTGAGCTCAAGGTGAGCTAGCAAGGCAAGCTATAAGGTGAGCTCCCTGGGTGAGTTTATTTGTAAGCTCAAGTTGAGCTACTTGATGAGCTACCACCCAAGCTGCTTGTTGAGCTCCTAGGTGAGCTTACATGTGAGTTACTAGATGAGCTCAAGGTGAGTTGGCAAGGGAGTTAGAGAGGAGAGCTCAAGGTGAGTGGGTAAGGCGAGCCATCAGGTGAGCTCGCAAGTGAGTTCCTATATGAGTTACTTGATGTGCTCCCAGGAGAGCTCAACTCAAGCTGATTAGTGAGCTCCTAGAAGAGCTCCTAGGTGAGAAACTTGGCGAGCTATTTGGTAAGCTCCTAGGTGAGCTACTTGTTGAGCTCCCAAGCCAAATACTTTGTGAGCTCCTAGGTGAGGTCCTCGATGAGCTGCTCAGTAAGCTCAAGTCAACCTACTTAGCGAGCTACTCGTTGAGCTCCCAGGAAAGCTCCAAGGTGAGCTACTTAGTGAGCTACTCGATGAACTCTAAGGTGAGCTACCAGACGAGCTCAAGGTGAGATCCTTATTGAGCTCAAGGCAAGTTGGTAGGGTAAGCTCCCATACAAGTTGGCAAGGGAAGCTATCACATGAGCTCCCATGTGAGATTTTGGGCAAGCTATCAGGTTAGCTCCCATGTGAGTTTTCAGGTGAGCTTCTTGATAATCTCTCAGGTGAGTTCAAGTAGATTTTCTTGGTGATCTCCTAGGTGAGTTCAAGTTGAGTTGGCAAGGAAACATGTCAGGCGAGCTCCTAGGCCAATTTTCTAAGTAAGCACAAGTTGAGAGGCTTGATAATCTCCTGGGTGAGCTTCTTTCCGAGCTCCCAACCAAGCTCCTAGGTGAGGTACTTAGTGATATCCCAGGTGAGATCAAAGGTGAGCTTGTCCACAATATTTGAGGTGAGCTTAAATGCAAGCTCAAGGTGAGTTGGAAAAGTGAGCTGTCAAACGAGATCCCAAGTGAGTTCCCAGGTGAGTTACTTGACGAGCTCACGGGTGAACTCAACTCGAGCTGATCGGTGAGCTCTCAGAAGAGCTCCCATGTGAGCTACTTGGTGAGCTATACAGAGAGCTCCCAGGTGAGCTGTCAGGTGAGTTCCAAAGATAACTACTTTGTGAGCTCCTAGGTGAGGTCCCTGTGAGCTTAAAAGTTAGCTCACAAGTGAACTCAAATCAACCTACTCAATGAGCTTCTTAGTGAGCTCTTAGGTGAGTTGTTAGGTAGGCTCTCGGGCGAGATGACCAATAAACTTTCCTTAAGCTTGTCTATTATCTCACCTTAGAGTTCATCGAGCAGCTCACGAAGTAGCTCGATAGGAGCTCCCCTAACAACTCGCCAAGTAGGTTTACTTGAGCACAATTGTGATCTTACTTAGCAGCTCACCGGGGACTTCACATGGGAGCTAACCAAGTAGCTCACTTAGGAGCTCACCTAATAGCTTACCTGGGAGCTCGTCGAATAACTCACCAAGTAGTTCACCTGAGAGCTCTTCTGGGAGCTCAGCGATCAGCTTGAGTTGAGCTCACCCAGGATCTTGTCGAGTAAGTCACCTAGGAGCTCACTTAATAACTCACCTTTCCAACTCACCTTGAGCTCATCTAGTAGCTCACATGTAAGCTCACCTCAAAGATTTCCAAGAAGCTCACCTTTAAGCTTGCATGGGAGCTCACCAAGTAGCTCACCTACGAGCTCGACTGGGAGCTCGGCAAGCAGCTCACCCAAAAGCTCATCAAGTAGATTGATTTGAGCTTTCCCAGAAACTCACCTAGGAGCTCACCTGATAGCTCACCTTGCCATCTCACCTTGAGCTCACCTAAGAGCTCGCCAAGCAGCTCTACTTGAGCTCACTAAGAAGCTCATCAAGTTGGTCACCTGAAAACTCACATGGGAGCTTTCCTATCAGCTCACCTAGAAACTCACATGGGAGCTTTCCTATCAACTCACCTTGAGCTCATCTAGTATCTCTCCTCGAGTTCATCGAGTAGCTTGCCAAGTAGCTCACCCGGGAGTTCTCCTAACAGCTCACCTTGGAGCTCGCTAAACAACTCGCCTAGGAGCTCACTGAGTAGGTTAACTTGAGCTCTCTTGTGAGCTCACCAAGTAGCTCACCATGGACCTTGCATGGGAGCTCACCAAGTAGATCACCCGGGAGCTTTCCTAGTAGATCACTTTAGAGCTCACCGAATGGCTCCAAGCAGCTCACCTAGGAGCTCTTCTGGGAGCTCATTGATCAGCTCGAGTTGAGCTTACCTAAGAGATTGTCGAGTAACTCACCTAGAAACTCACCTAGAAGCTTGCCTTATAATCGCCTTATCAACTTACCTTGAGCTCATTTGGTAGCTCACATGTAAGCTCACCTCAGATATTTCCAATAAGCACACCTTTTAGCTCACATAGAAGCTCACCGAGCAGCTCACCTAGGAGCTCGGTTGGGAGCTTAGAAAATAGCTCACAAAGGAGCCTATCGAGTAGCTTGACTTGAGCTTACCTAGAAACTCACATGGGAGCTCACCTGACGGCTCACCTTAAAATCTCACCTAACAGCTCGCTGAGTAGCTCAACATGAGGTCACTCAACAGCTCATCAAGTAGCTCACCCAAAAAATCTCCTGGGTGCTCACCATACTGCTTGCCTAGAAACTCACATGGGATCTCACCTATTAGCTCACCATGAGTTCACTGAGGAGCTCACCTTTCCAACTTACCTTAATCTTGTGAGATACTAGATGAGCTCAACTTACATGTGAGATACTAGATGAGCTCAAGTTGAGTTAGCAAGGTGAGCTGTCAGGCGAGCTCCTAGGCAAGTTCCCAGGTGAGTTACTTGACGAGCTCTCGAGTGAGCTCAACTTGAGCTGATCAGAAAGCTCCCATAAGAACACCCAGCTAAGCTACTTGGTGAGATGTCTGATGAGCTCCCAAGTAAGGTGCTAGGTGAGCTCCCAAGTTAGCTAATTGGTTGGCTCCTAGGTGAGGTCCCCGATGTGGTCATAAGCAAGCTCAAGTCAACCTACTCAGTAAGAAACTTGATGAGCTACTTGGCGAGCTACTTGATGAACTCTAAGGTCAGCTACCAGATGAGCTCAAGGTGAGTTGGCAAGGTGAGCTCCTCAGCCAGCTCAAGGTGAGCTGGTAAGGCGAGATGATAGGCAAGCTCTAATGCAAGTTTCTAGGTGAGTTGTCAGGTGAGCTCCCATGTGAGTTTTTGGGAGTGCTTCTTGACAAGATCCTAGGTGAACTCAAGTCGAGTTGCTCAGTGAGCTCAAGGTGATCTCGAAAGGCAAGCTATCAGGTGAGCTCCGATGCATTTTTCTGGGCAAGCTCAAGTCAAGCTACTTGACGAGCTCCGGGTGAACTCAACTTGAGCTGATCGGCGAGCTCCCAGAAGAGCTCCCACGTGAGGTACTTGGTGACCTATACGAAGAGCTCCCAGGTGAGCTTCCAGGTGAGTTCCAAAGATAGTTAGTTGGCGAGCTCCCAAGTGAGGTCCCATGTGAGCTTACAAGTTAGCTCACAAGTGAACTTAAATCAACCTACTCAGTGAGCTTCTTGGTGAGCTCTTAGGTAATTTGTTAGGTAGGATCTCAGGCAGATCACCAAAAAACTTTCCTTAAGCTTGTCTAGTATCTCACCTTGGAGTTCATCGAGTAGCTCACGAAGTAGATTTCCTGGGAGCTCCCTTAACATCTCACCTGGGAGCTCACTGAGTAGCTCACCAAGTAGGTTTACTTGAGCACACTTGTGATCTTGCTTAGCATCTCACCGAGGACTTCACATGGGAGCTAACCAAGTAGCTCACTTAGGAGCTCACCTAGCAGCTTACCTGGGAGCTCATCGAATAACTCACCAAATAGTTCACTTGAGAGATCTTCTGGGAGCTTAGCGATCAGCTTGAGTTGAGCTCACCCAGGATATCGTCGAGTAAGTCACCTAGGAGCTCACCTAACATCTCACCTTGCCAACTCACCTTGAGATCATCTAGTAGCTCGTATGTAAGCTCAACTCAAAGATTTCCAAGAAGCTCACCTTTAAGCTTGCATGGGAGCTCACCAAGTAGCTCACCTAGGAGCTCGACTGGGAGCCCGGCAAGTACCTCACCCAAAATCTCGTCAATAGATCGATTTGAGCTTTCCTAGAAAATCACCTAGGAGCTCACCTGATAGCTCACCTTGCCATCTCACCTTGAGCTCACCTACGAGCTGCCAAGTAGCTCTACTTGAGCTCACTCGGGAGCTCGTCAAGTTGGTCACCCGAAAACTCACATGGGAACTTTCCTATCAACTCACCTTGAGCTCATCTAGTATCTCTCCTCAGAGTTCATCGAGCAGCTCGCCAAGTAGCTCACTTGGGAGCTCACCTAATAGCTCACCTTGGAGCTCGCCAAATAGCTCACCTAGGAGCTTACCGAGTAGGTTAACTTGAGCTCTCTTGTGAGCTCACCAAGTAGCTCACCGTGGACCTTACATGGGAGCTCTCTAAGTAGATCACCTGGGAGCTTTCCTAGTAGCTCACTTGGGAGCTCCCGAATGGCTCACCAAGTAGCTCACCTAGGAGCTCTTCTGGGAGCTCGTTGATCAGCTCAAGTTGAGATTGCCTAAGAGCTTTTCGAGTAACTCACCTAGAAACTCACCTAGGAGCTTGCCTTATACTCACCTTACCAAGTTTCCTTGAGCTCATTTGGTAGCTCACATGTAAGCTCACCTCAGAGATTTCTAATAAACACACCTTTTAGCTCACCTAGAAGCTCACCGAGTAGCTCACCTAGGAGCTCAGATGGGAGCTTGAAACGTAGCTCACATAGGAGCCTATCGAGTAGCTCGACTTGTCTTACCTAGAAACTCACATGGGAGCTCACCTTATGGCTCAACTTAATAGATCACCTTGAGCTCACCTAACAGCTCACCGAGTAGCTCAGCATGAGCTCACTCAAGAGCTCGTCAAGTAGCTAACCCAAAAAACTCTCATGGGTTCTCACCATATAGCTTGCCTAGAACTCACATGGGAGCTCACCTATCAGCTCACCATGAGTTCACTGAGGAGCTCACCTTGCCAACTTACCTTAAGCTTATCTGGTGAGGTGATATGCAAGCTTCAATACAATTGAGAAAGGTGAGCTTTAAGGTGAGTTCCTATGTGATTTTTTATGTGAGTTGCTTGATAAGCTCCCGGGCATGTTGCTTACTCCTTGGTGAGCTCAAGGTGAGTTAACAAGTTGAGTGTCAAGTGAGATCCTAGGTGAGTTTCGGGAAAACTCAAGTTAAGATGTTCGACAAGCTCTGGGCAAGCTACTTGCCAAGATCACCTGTCGAGCTCCTAGGTGAGCTTCTTGGTGAGCTCCCAAGTGAGCTCAAAGGTGAGTTTATTGGCAATCTCTAAGGTGAGCTTATATGTGACCTATCAGAAATGCTCAAAGTGAGTTAGTAAGGTGAGCTCAAGGCAAGGTGGCAAGGTGAGCTGAAGGTGAGTTAGTAAGGTGAGCTCAACTTGATCTGATCAGGGAGCTCCAATAAGAACTCCCAGGCAAGCTACTTTGTGAGCTATTCGGTGAGCTCCTAAGTGAGCTGCTAGGTGATCTCCCAAGAGAGCTACTTTGCGAGCTCCCAAGTGAGGTACTGGTGAGGTTTCGGTGAGATAACAAGTGAGCTCAAGTCAACCTACTTAGTGAGCTTTTTGGTGATCTCCCAAGAGAGCTAATTGGTGAGCTCGCAGGTGAGGTCCCCGATGAGCTACTCGGTGAGCTCACAAGTGAGCTCAAGTCAACCTACTCGATGAGCTACTTTGTGAGCTCCTAGGCGAGCTATTAGGTGAGCTCCCAGTCAAGCTATTAGGAAAGCTCCCAGGTGAGCTACTTGGTGAGCTACTCGAAAAACTCCAAGGTGAGCTACCAGATGAGCTCAAGGTAAGTTAGGAAGGTGACCTCTACAACAAGCTCAAGGTAAGATAGCGAAGTGAGCTGATTGGTAAGCTCCCATTTGATTTTTTGGGTGACTTGTTATGTGAGCTCACATGCAAGTTTTTAGGTGAGCTGCATGATGGGCTTCTAGGTGAGATGAAGTCAAGCTGCTCGGTGAGATCTTGGATGAGATCCTAGGAAAGCTCAAGGCAAGTTGGCTAGGTAAGCTGTCAAGCAAGCTCGAAGGTTAGTTTCTAGGTAAGTTTAAGTCAAGCTACTCGACAAGCTCTTAGGTGAGCTTACATTTGAGCTACCAGATGAGCTCAAGGTGAGTTGGAAAGGAAAGATCAAGGTGAGTTTGCAAGGTGAGCTAAAGGTGAGTTAGCAAGGTGAGATCTTAGGTGAGCTCCCAGGTGATTTTCTTGAGGATCTCCCAGGTGAGCTCAACTCGAGCTGATCAGTGAGCTCCCAGAAGAGCTCCTAGGCAAGCTACTTGGTGAGTTGTTTGGTGAGATCCTAAGTGAGCTTCTAAGAGAGCTCCCAAGTGAGCTACTTGGTGAGCTCCCAAGCAAGGTTCCTGGTGAGCTACTCGTGAGCTCACAAGTGAGATCAAGTCAACCTACTTGGTGAGCTCCTAGGAAAGCTTATAGGTGAGCTCCCAAGTAAGCTGTTAGGTGAGCTACTTGGCAAGCTTCTCGATGAGCTCTGAGGTAAGCTACCAGATTAGCTTAAGGAAAGTTAGTAATGTGATCTCCTAAGTGAGCACAAGGTGAGCTAGAAAGGCAAGTTGATAGGTGACCTCCCATGTAATTTGGCAAGGCAAGCTCTCAGGTGAGCTCCCATGAAATTTTTTCGGTGAGCTCATTGAAGAGCTCCTAAGTGAGCTCAAGTCAAGCTACTAAATGAGCTCCTGGGTGAGGTCAATGTGACCTGGTAAGGTGAGCTATCAGGTGAGCTCCCCGGCAAGTTTTTAGGTAAGCTCAAGTTGAGCTACTCGACGAGTTCCTAGGTCAACTTCTTGCTGAGCTCCCATCTGAGCTCCTAGGTGAGCTCCTAGCTAAGCTCAAATTTGAGCTTGTCAGTAATCTCTGAGGTGAGCTTACATGTGAGATACTAGATGAGCTCAAGTTGAGTTGGCAAGGTGAGCTGTCAGGAAAGCTACTAGGCAAGTTCCTAGGTGAGTTACTTGACGAGCTCTCAGGCGATCTCAACTTGAGCTGATTGGCAAGCTCCCATAAGAGCTCCCAACTGAGCTACTTGGTCGAGATGTCTAATTAGATTCCAAGCAAGGTGTTAGGTGATCTCCCAAATTAGCTAATTGGTTAGCTCCTAGTTGAGGTCCCGGTGTTGTCACAAGCAAGCTCAAATCAACCTACTCAAAGCAAGCAACTTGACAAGCTACTTTGTGAGCTACTCGATGAACTCTGAGGTGAGCTACCAGATGAGCTCAAGGTGATTTGGTAAGGTGAGCTTCTCAGCTAGCTCAAGGTGAGCTGGTAAGGTGAGCTGATAGGAAGCTCCAATGCGAGTTTCTAGGTGAGCTGTTAGGCAAGCTCCCATGTGAGTTTTTGGGAGTGATGCTATACAAGCTCCTAGGTGAGCTCAAGTCAAGTTACACGATGAGCTCAAGGTGATCTGGAAAGGAAAGCTATCAGGTGAGCTCCAATGCTTTTTTCTGCTCAAGCTCAAGTCGAGCTTCTCGATGAGCTCCTGGGTGAGCTCCTTACTGAGCTCCCATCCGGGCTCCTAGGTGAGCTACTAAGTGAGCTCCCAGGTGAGCTCAAAGGAAAGCTTGTTGGTAATCTCTGAGGTGATCTTACATGTAAGCTACAAGATGAGGTCAAGGTGAGTTGGCAAGGTGAGCTGTCAGGTGAGCTCCTAGAAAAGTGCCCAGGTGAGTTACTTAACAAGCTCCTAGGTGAGCTCAACTCGAACTGATCGGTGAGCTCCCAGAAGAGCTCCGAGGTGAGCTGCTAGGTGAGCTCCCAAGTGAACTACTTGGAAAGATCACAAGTGAGATAAATTCAACCTACTCGAAAGCTACTCGGTGAGCTCCGGTGTGTGTTGTTAGGTGAGCTCCTAGGTGAGCTACTTGGTGAGATGCTCAATGAACTCCAAGTTGAGCTATCATACGAGCTCAAGGTGAGTTAGCAAGGTGAGCTCCTTAGTGAGCTCAAGGTGATCTTGCAAGGTGAGTTGATAGGCAATCTCCCATGTGAGTTATCAAGGCTAGTTATCAAGCAAGGTCCCATGCAAGTTTTTAGGTGAGCTTCTTGATGAGTTCTTAGGTGAGCTCAAGTCGAGATGCTTGGCGAGCTCCGGGTGAGCTCAAAGTTATCTGTCAAATAAACTCCTAGGTGTGTTTCTAGGTAAGCTCAAGTCGATCTGGTCGACAAGTTCCTAGGTGAGCTACTTACCAAGCTCCAAGATGAGCTCCTAGGTGAGCTACTCGATGAGCTCCCAAGCCAACTTGTCGGTAATCTCTGAGGTGAGCTTACATGCGAGCTACCAGATGAGCTAAGGGTGAGTTAGCAAGGCAAGCTCAAGGTGAGTTGGCAAGGTGAGCTCAAGGTGAGTTAGCAAGGTGAGCTATTAGGTGAGCTTCCAGGTGAGTTCCTAGTTGAGTTACTCCATGAGCTCCCAGGTGAGCTCAACTTGAGCATATCGGTGAGCTCCCAGAAGAGCTCCTAAGTGAGCTACTTTGTGAGCTATTCGGAGAGCTCCCAGGTGAGCTACTAGGTGAGCTCCCATGTGAGCTACTTGGTGAGCTCCTAGGTGAGGTCCCCGTCATACTGGTTGGTAAGCTCACAAGCAATCGAAGTCAACCTACTCAGCAAGCTACTCAGTGAGCTCTCAGGTGAGCTCCCATGTGAGCTATTAGGTGACCTCACAGGTGAGCTAATTGTCAAGCTACTCAATGAACTCTGAGGTGAGCTACCAGATAAGCTCAAGGTTATTTGGCAAGGTGACCTCCTCAATGAGCTCAAGGTGAGCTGATAGGTGAGCTCTCATGTGAGTAGGTAAGGTGAGCTATCAGGTGAGCTCCTAGGTGAGCTCAAGTCGAGCTACTCGGTGAGCTCCTAGGTGAGCTCAAGGTGAACTAATAAGGAGATTTGTCAGGTGAGCTCCCAGGTGAGTTTCCAGACAAGCTCAAGTTGAGCTGCTAGATGAACTCTTGTGTGAGATACTTTCTGAGCTCCTAGCCAAGCTCCTAGGTGAGCTACTTAGTGGGCTCCCAGGCGAGCTCAAAGGTAAGCTTGTCAGCAATCTCTTAGGTGAGATTATATGTGAGCTACCAAATGAGCTCAAGGTGAGTTGGTAAGGCAAGCTCAAGGAGAGTTGGTAAGTCAAGGTGAGTTCCTAGGTGAGTTCTTAAGTGAGTTACTCAATGAGCTCTCAAGCGAGCTTAACTCAAGCTGATCGGTGAGCTCCTAGAAGAGCTCAAAGCTGAGCTACTTTGTAAGCTATTTGGTGAGCTCCTAAGCAAGCTGCTAGGTGAGCTCCCAAGTGAGCTACTTGGTGAGCTCCCAGTCAAGGTCTCTGATAAGCTACTCAGTGTGCTCACAAGTGAGCTCAAGATAACCTAATTAGCGAGCTTCTTAGTGAGCTCCCAGGTGAGCTGTTAGGAGAGCTCCCAGGTGAGCTACTTAGTGAGCTTCTCGATGAAATCCGAGATGAACTAGCACATGAGCTCAAGGTGAGTTGGCAAGGTGAGCTCCTCATTGAGCTAAAGGTGAACTAGCAAGGTGAGATGATAGATGAGTTCCCATGTGAGTTTCTAGACAAGCTGTCAGGTGGGCTCACATGCAAGTTTTCGGTTAAGTTTCTTGGCGAGCTCCCTAGTGAGCTCAAGTCGAGATCCCATGTGAGTTTCTGGGCAATCTCAAGTCAAGTTTTCAACGAGATCCTAGGTGAGCTACTTACTAAGCTCCCAACTGAGCTCTTAGGTGAGCTACTCGGTGAGCTCCCTGGGTGAGCTCTAAGGTGAGCTCAAAGGTGAGCTTGTTGGTAATCTCTAAGGTGAGCTTACATATGAGATACGAGATGAGCTAAAGGTGAGTTTGAAAGGTGAGCTCAAGGTGAGTTAGTAAGGTGAGCTTAAGGTGAGTTTGTAAGGTGAGTTAGCAAGGTGAGATGTCAAGTGAGCTCCCAGGTGAGTTCCCTGGTGAGTTACTCAACGAGCTCCTAGGCAAGCTCAACTGGAGCTGATCAGCAAGCTCCCAGAGGAGATCCTAAGTGACCTACTTGGTGATCTACTTGACAAGCTCCCAGGTGAACTCAATTATAGCTACTCAATGAGCTGCTAGGTGAGCTCCTAAGGGAGCTACTTGGCGAGCTCCCATGTGATGTCCTCAGGGAGTTACTTGGTGACCTCACAAGTGAGCTCAAGTCAACCTACTCGGTGAGATCCCATGTTAGTTGTTAGGTGAGCTCCCAAGTGAGCTGTTAGGTGAGCTCCCAGGTGAGCTATTAGGTGAGCTCCCAGGTGAGCTGTTAGGTTAGCTCCCAGAGCTACTCAATGAACTCTAAGGTGAGGTACAAGACAAGATCAAGGTGAGTTGGCAAGGTGATCTCCTGAGCGAGCTTAAGGTGAGCTCCTATGTGAGTTAGTAAGGTGATTTGTAAGGTGAGCTCCCATGTGAGTTTTCAAGTGAGTTGCTTGACGAGCTACTAGGTGAGATCAATTTAAGCTTCTCGGTGAGCTCAATTTGAGCTTCTCGGTGAGCTCTTGGGGAGCTCAAGGTGAGGTGGCAAGGTGAGATATCGGGAAATCTCCCATGTGAGTTTCTACGTAAGATCAAGTTGAGTTGCTCAACAAGCTCCTACGTGAGCTCCTAGGTGAGCTACTCGGTGAGCTCCCATGTAAGCTACCAAATGAGCTCAAGCTAAGTTGGTAAGGTGAGCTCAAGGTGAGTTGGTAAGGTGAGCTCAAGGTGAGTTGGCAAGGTGAGATATCAGGTGAGCTCCAGGGTGAGTTACCTGACGAGCTCCCAGGTGAGCTCAACTCAAGCTAATCAAAAATCTCCCAAAAGATCTCCCGGGTGAGCTACTTATTGAGTTATTCTAAGAGCTCCCAGAAAGTTTCTAAGTGAGCTCAAGTGAGCTACTTGGTGAGCTCCTAGGTAAGGTCCCCGATAAGTTACTCGGTGAGCTCACAAGAGAGCTCAAGTTAACCTACTCGGTGAGCTACTTAGTGAGATCCCATGTGAGCTATTATGTGAGCTCCTAGGTGAGCTACTTGGTGAGCTACTTGGTGAGCTACTTGGTGAGCTAATAGACAATCTCCCATGCAAGTTTATGGGTGAGCTATCAGGTGAGCTCCCATGTGAGTTTTTAGGTGATCTACTTGACGTGCTCCCGAGCGAGCTTAAGTTGAGTTGCTCGATGAGATCCTGGTCGAGATGGTAAGGTGAGCTATCAGGTGATCTCACAGGTGAGTTTCCAAGAAAGCTCAAGTTAAGCTACTTGCTGAGATCCCAGCTGAGCTCCTAGATGAGATGGTCAATGAGCTCAAAGATGAGCTTATTGTTAATCTCTGAGGTGAGTGAGTTGTGAAGGAAAGCTCAAGGTGAGTTGGCAAGGTGAGCTCAAGGTGATTTGGCAAGGCAAGCTGTTAGGGGAGCTCCCAAGTGAGTTCAAAGGTGGGTTACTTGATAAGATCTTGGTCGAGCTCAACTCGAGCTAATCAGTGAGCTCCTAGAAGAGCTCCTAGGTGAGCTACTTAGCAAGATATTCGGTGAGCTCCTAGGTGAGCTGCTAGGAAAGCTCCCAAGTGAGATACTTGGTGAGCTCCTAGGTGAGGTCCCCGACAACCTCCTAGGTGAGGTCCCTAGTGAGCTCACAAGTGATATCACAAGCAAGCTCAAGTCAACATACTCAGTGAGGTTCTTGGTGAGCTCTCAGGTGAGCTATTAGGTGATCTTCTAGGTGAGCTACTTTGTGAGCTACTTGACAAACTCCGAGGTGAGCTACTAGATGAGATCAAGGTGAGTTGGTAAGGTGAGTTCCTTAGTGAGCTCAAGGTGAGCTGGCAAGGCAAGCTCCCATTTGAGTTTTTAGGCATGCTATCGGCGAGCTCTTATGTGATTTTTGGGTGAGTTGCATTAGGAGCTCTGGGCTAGCTCAAGTTGAGTTGTTCGGTGAGCTCCTAGGTGAGCTCGTGCAAGCCTGGAAAGGTGAGCTATCGGCGCGAGCTCCCAAGTGAGTTTCTCGGGAAACCTCAAGTCAAGCCGCTCGACGAGCTCCCACATGAGATACTTACTAAGCTCCTAGCTGAGCTACTCGGTGAGCTTCTAGGTGAGCTTAAAGGTGAGCTTGTCATAAATCTCTTAGATGAGCTTACATGTGAGCTACTAGATGAGCTCAAGGCAAGTTGGCAAGGCAAGCTCAAGCTGAGTCTATAAGGTGAGATATCAGGTGAGCTCCCAGGTGAGTTCCCATGTGAGTTACTCGATGAGATCCTAGGCGAGCTCAAATTGAGGTGATCGATGAGCTCCTAAAAGAGCTCCCAGGCGAGCTACTTGGTGAGTTATTCAGTAAGCTCCCAGGTGAGTTGGTAGGTTAGCTCCCAAGCGATCTACTTGGTGAGCTCCCAGGTGAGGTCCCTGATGAGATACTTGGTGAGCTCACAACTAAGCTCAAGTCAACGTACTTGGTGAGCTATTTGTTGAGCTCGTAGGTGAGCTCCAAGGTGAGCTACTTGGAGAGCTACTCGATGAACTCTGACGTGAGCTACAGATGACCTCAAGATGAGCTCTTCAGTGAGCTCAAGATGAGCTAGCAAGGAAAGCTCCCATTTGAGTTGGTAAGGCAAGTATCAGGTTAGATCCCATGTGATTTTTTGGGCGAGCTACTTGACGAACTCCTGGGTGAACTCAAGTCAACTGCTCATGTGAGCTCAAGGTGAGATGTCAGGTGAGCTCCCAGGTGATTTTTTTGGAAATTAAATTCAAGATACTAGGTGAGTCCCTAAGAGATCCACTTGGTGAGCTCCCAAACAAGGTCCCTGACAAGCTTACAAGTTAGCTCACAAGCGAGCTAAGGTCAACCTACTCGGTAAGCTTCTTGGTGAGCTCCCAGGTGAGCTGTTAGGTAGGCTCTGAGGAAGCTCACCCAAAAAATCACATTGCTAGCTTCCTTGGGCTTACTGAGGAGCTCACCTTGCCAACTCACCTTAAGCTTTTCTAGTAGCTCGCCTCAGAGTTCATCGAGTAGCTCACCAAGTAGTTCACCTGGGAGCGTTCCTGGGAGCTCACTGACCAGCTCACCGAGTAAGTTAACTTGAGCTTTCTTGTGAGGTCATTGAGTAGCTTGCTAGGGACCTCACATGGGAGCTCACCAAGTAGCTCACTTGGGAGCTCACCTAGCAGATTTCCTGGGAGCTCACCAAATAACTCACCACATAGTTCACCTGGGAGCTCTTCTAGGAGCTCATTTATCATCTTGAGTTGAGCTCACCTAGAAGCTCAATGAGTAAGTCACCAGGAGGTCACGTAATATCACACCTTGCTTACTCACCTTGAACTCATCTGGTAGCTCACATGTAAGCTCACTTTATAGATTGCCGACAAGCTCACCTTTAAGCTCACCTAGGAACTCACTAAGCAGCTCACCTAGGAGCTCGATTTCGGGATCTCTTGGTAAGGTACTTACCCAGAAGCTCGTTAAGAAAATCAAATTAAGCTTGCCCGAAAACTCACCTAGGAGCTCACCTGACAGCTCACCTTGAGGTCACCCAAAACATCACATGGGATTTCACCCAAAAACTCACATGGGAGCTTGCCTATCAGCTCACCTTGCCTACTCACCTTGAGCTCACCTTACCTGCTCACCTTGAGCTCACCCAGAAACTTGCATGGGAGCTTGCCTATCAGATTTTTTCAAGTAGCTCACCAAGTAGCTCACATGGGAACTCACCTAAAAAATCACCTTAGAGATCACCCAAGAGCTCACCAAGTAGGTTGACTTGAGCTCTCTTCTAAGCTTGCCAGGGACCTCACATGGAAGCTCGCTAAGTATCTCACCTAGGAGCTTACCTAGTAGTGTGCCTGGGAGCTCACCAAACCGCTCGCCAATTAGCTCACCCGGGAGTGCTTTTGGGAGATCACCGATCAGCTCGAGTTGAGCTTACCCGGGATCTCATCGAGTAACTCACCTAGGAACTCACCTAGAAGCTTGCACGATAGCTCATCTTGCCAACTCGGCTTGAGCTCACCTTGCCAACTCAACTTGAGCTCATCTCGGTGTCTCACATGTAATCTCACCTCAGAGATTTCCAATAAGCTCACCTAGAACCTCATCGAGCAGCTCACCTAGGAGCTTAGCTAGGAGCTCAACAAGCAGCTCACATAGGAGCCTACTAAGCAGCTCAACTTGAGCTTTCCTAGAAACTCACATGGGAGCTCACTTGATAGTTCACCTTAATAACTTACCTTGAGCTCACCCAGTAGCTCACCGAAAAACTTGACATGAGCTCACTCGGGAGCTCGTCAAGTAGCTCACCCAAAAACTTGCATGGGATCTCACCTATCAGCTCACCTTCCCAGCTTATAATGAGTTCACTAAGGAGCTCACCTTGCCAACTTGCCTTGAGCTCATCTGGTAGCTCACCTCAGAGTTTATCGAGCAGCTTGCCAAGTATCTCTCCTAGGATCTCACCTAAGAACTCACTTGGGACCTCACCAAGTAGTTCACTAAGTATGTTGACTTGAGCTTGCTTGTGAGCTCACCGAGTAGCTCACCGGGGACCTCACCTAGGATCTTGCCAAGTAGCTCACTTGGGAGCTCTTCTTAGAGCTCACCGATCAACTCACCAAGTAGCTCACCTGGGAGCTCTTCTAGGATCTCACCAATTAGCTCACCAAGTATCTCCCCTTGCTAACACACATAGATCTCACCTTGATAAATTTCCTTGAGCTCATTTGGTAGCTCGTATGTAAGCTCACCTAAAATATTTTTGATAAGCTAACCTTTTAGCTCACCGATAGCTTACCTTGCCATCTCACCTTGAGTTCACCTGGAGCTCACCAAGTAGCTTGACTAGAGCTCACCCGGGAGCTCGGCAAGTAGCTTGTCCGAAAACTCACATGGGGACTCACACGATAGCTTTCCTCGCCAACTCACATGGGAGCTCACCCGATAGCTTCTCTTGCCATCTCACCTTGAGCACACCGAGGATCTCACCTTGCAAACTCACCTTAAGGTTGTCTTATATCTCACCTTGGAGTTTGTCGAGGAGCTTGCTAAGTAGCTCACCTAGGAGCTCAACCGGGAGCTCGTGACGGGAGGTTACTGAGTAGCTCACCGAGTAGGTTGACTTGAGCTCACTTGTGAGCTTACCTAGCACCTCATCGGGGACCTCACCTAGGAGCTTGCCAAGTAGCTCACTTGGGAACTCACCTAGCAGCTCACCTGGGATATCACTGAATAGCTCGCCAAGTAGATTTCCTAGGAGCTCTTCTAGGAGCTCGTTTAGTCACTCACCTAGGAACTCACTTGGAAGCTCACCTGATAGCTCACCTTGTCAACCCAGATTGATCTCTCCTTACTAACTCACCTTGAGATCACCTCGCCAACTCAACTTGAGCTCATGTGGTAGCTCGCATGTAAGCTCACCTCAGATATTTCCAACAAGATTACCTTTGAGCTCACCTGGGAGCTCATAGAGTATCTCACCTAGGATCTTGGCTAGGAGCTCTACAAGTAGCTTACCTAGGACCTTGTTGAGTAGCTCAACTTGAGCTTTCCCAGAAAATCACCCGGGAGCTCATGTGATATCTTTCCTTTCTAGCTCACCTTACCAGCTCATCTTGAGCTCACTAAGGAGCTCACCTTACTAACTCACCTTGAACTTGTCTGGTAGCTCACCTTAGAGTTTGTTTAGTAGCTCACCAAGTAGCTCACCTAATAACTCACATGGGAGCTAGCCAAACAACTCGCACGGGAGTTCACCGAGTAGCTCGGCCGAGTAGGTTAACTTGAGCTCGATTGTGAGATCACCGAGCAGCTCGCTAGGGACCTCGCCTCAAGTCTAGCTACTTGTTGATATCCTATGTAAGCTCAAGGTGAGCTTATGAGGTGAGTGTCGGGCAAGATCCCAAGTAAGTTTTTAGGCAAGCTCAAGTCGAGAAATTTGCTGATGAGCTCTAGGAAATTTGCTTACCGAGCTCTGAGCTGAGCTCTTAGGTGAGCTGCTTAGTGAGCTCCCATGTAAGCTCAAAGGTGAGCTTGTTGGTAATATCTGAGGTGAGCTTACATGTGAGCTACTAGATGAGCTCAAGGTGAGATCAAGGTGAGTTAGCTAGGAAAGCTCAAGGTGAGTTGGTAAGGCGAGCTCTTGGGTGAGTTCCCTGGTAAGTTACTTGACGAGCTATAGAGCGAGCTCAACTCAAGCTGATTGGTGGGCTCCCATAAGATCTCCCAGGTGAGCTAATTTGTGAGCTATTCAACAAGCTCCCGTGTGACCTACTAGGTGAGCTCCTAGGTGAGATCCCTAACGAGCTGCTCGGTGAGTTGACAAGTGAGCTCAAGTCAACCTACTTGGCGAGCTACTCGGTGAGCTCCCAATTGAGCTATTAGGCAAGCTCCCAAGTGAGCTATTAGGTGAGCTACTTGGTGAACTCGCTCGATTAAATCTGAAGTAATCTACCATACAATCTCAAGGTGAGTTGGCAAGGTGAGCTCCTCAGCGAGCTTAAGGTGAGTTGGCAAGGTGAGATCATAGGTGAGCTTCCATGTGAGTTGGCAAGGTGAGCTATAATGTGAGCTCCCATGCAAGTTTTTAGGAGAGCTACTTAATGAGATCTTGGGTGATCTCAAGTTGAGATGCTCACTGAGCTCCTGGGTGAGCTCAAGGTGAGTTGTTAGGTGAGTTTCCAAGCAAGTTCAAGTCGAGCTGCTCGACGAGCTCCTAGGTGAGCTATTTGCTGAGATCCCAGCTAATCTCCTAAGTGAGCTCCTCAGTGAGCTCCATGTGAGCTCAAGGTGAGCATGTCAGTAATCTCTAAGGTGAGCTTACATGTGAGCTACCAGATGAGCTCAAGGTGAGTTGGTAAGGCAAGCTTCCAAGTGAGTTACTTGACGAGCTCCGGGTGAGCTCAACTAGACTTGATCGGTAAGCTCCCAAAAGAGCTCCCAGGTGAGCTACTTGGTGAGCTATTCAATGAGTTCCCAGGCAAGATGCTAGGTGAGATCCCAATAAAGCTACTTAGAAATCTCCCAGGTTAAGTCCCTAGTGAACTTACAAGTTAGCTCACAAGCGAGCTCAAGTTAACGTACTTGGTGAAATTCTTGGTGAGTGTTAGGTAGGCTCCTAGGTGAAATTTTAGGTGAGCTCCCGTGTGAGCTACTATGGGAACTACTTGATGAAATCCAAGGTGAGCTACTAGATGAGCTCGAGGAAAGTTGGTAAGGTGAGCTCCTCAGAGAGGTCAAGGCGAGCTGATGGGCAAGCTTAAATGAGAGTTGGCAAGGCGAGCTATCAAGTGAGCTACCATGTAATTTTTTGGGTGAGCTACTTGATGAGCTCCCGGGTGAGCTCAATTCAAGCTGATCGGAAAGCTCGTTAGTGAGCTTAAGGTAAGTTGGCAAGGTGACCTATCAGGTGAGTTGGCAAGGTGACCTGTCAGGAGAGCTCGCAGGTGAGTTTTCGGGAAAACTCAAGTCGATCTACTCGATGAGATCTTGGGTGAACTACTTCCTGAGATCCTAGCCAAGCTCCTAGGTGAGATGTTTGGTGAGCTCCCAGGTGAGCTTATCAGCAATATTTGAGGTGAGCTTACATGCGAGCTACTAGATGAGCTCAAGGTTAGTTAACAATGTGAGCTCAAGGTGAGTTGATAAGGTGAGCTCAAGGTGAGATGGCAAGGTGAGCTCAAGGTGAGTTGGAAAGGTGAGCTATCAGGGGAGCTCCTAGGTGAGTTCCCAAGAGAGTTACTTGATGAGCTCCTAGGTGAACTCAACTCAAGCTGATCTACGAGATCCAAAAGAGCTCCTAGGGGAGCTACTTGGCGAAGTTGTTCGGCGAGCTCCCAGTGAGCTATTAGGGAAGCTCCCATGCGGGCTACTTGGTGAGAAACCGGTGAGGTCCTCGATGAGCTACTTGGTGAGCTCACAAATGACCTCAAGTCAACCTACTCAGTGAGCTATTATGATCGGGGATCATTTTTGAAAACGTTCCTAAACATCCCCAAATGGTTTCAGTACAGAAGATCATCTCGAGAGCTTTCCAACGATGTAAGAACGCGTGACAAACGGACATCGGGAGCTCTAGATATGTCGGTCAAAGTTCGGTCAACGGAAAGTCAACTCTGGTCAAAGCTGGTCAATAATGGACCAATCGCATCACTGCGACACGTGGCGAAAAGGCAAAAGGGAGTTGTTTGTTGGTTTTCACTTTCGATTTACCTATCGAGGGTCGACAAGTGGTACTTATTGCCATATACATTATTGAAATATCATATTATTGTGTGGTCGAATTTCATAGTGCTTTGGTAATTATTCATCATGTATTGCCATATGGTTCCATGTCATTCGTTTTGAATTGACCGAGTTCTTACTATGTTTGCTCGGTGTTATTTCCACATGGCACGTATGTTCAAATTTATATCCCATATTATTCGGGACGGATTTGGAATGTATACCACATGGTTTGGGATTTTCCATATCCCTCGAATGATTTGGTGGTTCCACAAACAAAGCTCGGCCCATATCACGGGTTGTTAAACAAACCAAAGCAAAGCCCAATTCAATGGGCAAATAAACAGCCAACTCGCCACTACAATGTGGCCAAACAAAACGACAGAATGTGTGGCCAAAGCCATGTTTTAGAAGGGCGGCGGTGTATATTTAAACTATCAACTCACCTTTTTCACGCCGAGGATGTGGGATCTTCCCACATAAGAGATAATAAACTCCGCCAAAAAATATGGCCGCTGGGTTTTGAACCCACGACCTGTCCTCTCAAAGACCCATCTGCCCAACCAAGTCGGCTACAAGCCCGGATGTGATAAGACAATGCTCAGTGTTATTTAAACAACACTCAGGCAGGTCTGTGTAGGGGAGCTTAAGGACCAGATTGCAGAGAATGCCATTTTTGAAGGCCGTGCACTCAGATTGGGATTTGGAGTAAAAAGATGAAATGTAGAAAATTCTGAGATGATTCCAACGATATAAGGTTTGATCTTTTTTGATGACTTTTAACCTATTTTTGGAAGCTTTGAATGCAGATTTTAACAGGGATCTTCAAGACAGCCAGTTGGAAAACACGAATTTCAATGCACTTCTAGTCCGAATTGTGACTTGGTGTAAACATGAAAAGTGTTCAGAATTCAGATCTGATCTCAGAAATATGATTTGTTTTCATGGAATGTTTTTAAATCTCCATTTGTAGGTGTTTTTCTAACACAGTTGCAGGGAGATCACATTGTGAAAACACTGTAGGAGCCACGGATCGTTCTTGGGACAGTTTCTGCTATTTTTCAGAGTTCTTGGGACATTGATCAGCTCATTTGCAGGTTTTGATTCATTATTGGTTGTTTGTAAGGGTTATTGTACTTGCATTTCAATATTATTAATGGATCGGTTCAATCTGAACCCGGGGACGTAGGAATTCCGAACCCCGTAAACAATCTCTTTTGTTATCTGAGTCTTTTCAGTTTTTCTGATTATTTCTTTGCTACACAAGTTTTCTGCACTTCTATGAATGCAAAATAATCAGAATTCAATCAATTTTTAGAGTTTAGAATACTTAAAATTGGTTAAAAAAATCACGATCTTTGGAAACTTATAAAGTGATAAAAATACACATCACGTTTTCAGATCAAGTTTGGTATCAGAGCAGTTAGATTGCCGGATTAGCTTCTAATTGTGTTTGGCTTCAGTTTCAGTATTGATTTCAGTTTTCAGTGTGCAGACATTTTGGGGCTTGTTAATCTTCTTTTGCAGTGTGCAGTTTTGGGAAGTACAGGTTGTGTTTGCAGGAACAGGGAATCATGGGCAAGTCATCCAAACAAGAGCAACTGGATGAGCTTGAAGCCATAAACCGCCAACTCCAAGAAGAAAACTCTTTCTTGAGAGCTAATTTTTATTCCTTAGAAGAGGAAATCGTGCGGTTAAAATCTGAGCCACAATCCTCTATAACCAAGAAAGAGGAGTATGTCAACAAGATGCTTGAAGAGAGCAAGAAGTTGATGGGCTTTGTGAAAGAGTTGCAGGAAGAAATACGAACCAAGGATGCCCTCTTGGAAAAGCTGCAACAAGGTGAACACAAGAAGGAAATGCCTTCCAAATCAGATGCAGGTACTATGACAGAATGCACTGTAAGTTGTTCACATTTTAATTCTTCCTCTCATCGATTTCGAGATGTTCCTTTGGGTCAGTTTGAAAAACACACTAAGGGAATTGGGTCTAAGCTAATGGTTAAGATGGGATTTAACGGAATAGGCCTTGGTAAAAATGGATAAGGTGATGCTAACCCAATACAGGTAGAGGATCAGCCTCGGTTTGCAGGTTTGGGTTACTCTAGTGGGAAAATGGAAATTGGAGAAAGTTCCAAAGCAGCTGAAGGAAGACAAGCTTCCAACAGCCAAGGATCTACACCACTACACTTGCAGGATTCCGCCATCAGGAGGAACAATGAAAGGTGTAAGAAAACAGTAAAAGAGGTAATCGATTCCACCTCCTTCCACTTACACTAAAAATAGCACTAAGGGAAAATCAAATCCTAAAACTTCTAATACACTCTTTCAGTTGGAACAATATAGTTTTGGTAGGCAGAAATATGCTTTCCCTTGCACATTTTGTGAAGGTACTAATCATTTACATTGCATATTGTTGGAAGAGGAAAAATTTGATTAAGAAGTTAACGCCTTACTGTGAATGATAAGGCAGTGCTAAAGACCAATCTCACCAAGGAAAGGCGAGAAATGGCAAGCATGTTACCTCTCCTAAACAGGGGAATCATTCTCGTAGACAGAGTTCTAAGAATGGTAAAATGGGTAAGACTCCTAAAAACAGGGAAGTTCAATTTTGTTCCCATTGTAATAGGATTGGTCATGATGTTAAGGTTTGTTGGTTTGTTCCTAAACAACAAAATTGGAAAGTTGTTAAAAAGAACAGTATTGTAAAACCAACCGTGCTAAACCTAACAAAAACTCATTGTGGTACTGAGGAGGTAAAACAACCAAAACGGAAAAACCCAAGTGATTGGTTGGGAAAAACACTCCTTAACTTTATATTTGCACTACAGTAAATTGTTGATAGTAGGCAAGCAAATTGTTTTTCAGAGCTATATTTTAGGGATTCCTGTTGATTGATAAGGATTCATTCCTAAGTTGATATTTAAGCTTTGAAAATGAATGGAAACAGCTGAAGAGAAGATTTGAGTGATAGGTTCATCATACTCATGTTTTGTTTTCTCAGATTGGTTGGTAGTTCCATTGTTGAAAACACTATGCAGGGATAGGCATCAGTAGCATGTCTAAATTTGAAACTTGCAGTAGTAATCAACATAATCACAAAGTGTTAGTTGAACACTAGCTTCTGTTATAGATGGGTGTTATTATCTGACTTATTATTTGTGATGGCGATACAGTGTTTTGGCATATTCATGTTGATTCAGTTATTGACTATAGCTTTTTTGGGCGTTGATAGTCTATTATATTCTGATAGTGAATACTTGCAGTGGTTACAGTTTCAGATGGGCAGTGGGCACTAGCCTAATTGTGGGCAGTTTAGATGTCTTGTATACTGATCCGTGTTATGGAATTGTAATTTTTGGTAATCGGCCATATCACAAAGTGACAGTTGAACACTAGCTTTCCATAATAGAATGGGTGTTATTATCTGGTCAGTTATTTGTGATGGCATTACAGTGGGGTATGACAGTTCACAGTTGTGCGTAGAGTTGACAGGGTTGCAGCGTTTCAGTTGAACACTAGCTTAATTGGGTGTTATTATCTGATCGGTTATGTGACTAGCTAATCAACTATTTGCATTTATTTAACCTATAATGTTATTTTGGGTTCTTGTATGTGTTTGTGTAATGCAGGAAGAGATAGCATGTTTTTGTGGGTTGATACATGCTTTTTGTGGACAAAAAGCCTTTCTCAGTGGGGAGGTGTGATCAGGGGATCATTTTTAAAACGTTCCCTAAACATCCCTAAATGGTGTTAGTGCAGAATATCATCTCGAGAGCTTTCCAACGACTATAAGAACACGACAAACGGACATCGGGAGCTCTAGATATGTCCGGTCAAAGTTTGGTCAACGGAAAGTCAACTCTAGTCAACTGGTCAATAATGGACCAATCGCACTGCGACACGTGGCGAAAAGGCAAAAGGGAGTTGTTTGTTGGTTTTCGATCGATTTGCCTATCGAGGGTCAACAAGTGGTACTTATTGCCATATACATTATTGAAATATCATATTATTGTGTGGTCGAATTTCATAATGCTTTGGTAATTATTCATCATGTATTGCCATATGGTTCCATGTCATTCGTTTTGAATTGACCGAGTTCTTACTATGTTTCCTCGGTGTTATTTCCACATGGCACGTATGTTCAAATTTATATCCCATATTATTTGGGACAGGTTTGGAATATATACCACATGGTTTTGGGATTTTCAATATCCCATCGAATAACTTGGTGGTTCCACAAACAAAGCTCGGCCCATATCACGAGCTGTTAAACCAACCAAAGCAAAGCCCGATTCAATGGGCAAATAAACAGCCAACTCACCACTATAATGTGGCCAAACAAAATGGAACAATGTGTGTGGCCAAAGCCATGTTTTAGAAGGGTGGCCAGTGTATATTTAAACTATCAACTCACCTTTCACGCCGAGGATGTGGGATCTTCCCACATAAGAGATAATAAACTCCGCCAAAAAGATGGCCGCTGGGTTTTGAACCCACGACCTGTCCTCTCAAAGACCCATCCGCCCAACCAAGTCGGCTACAAGCCCGGATGTGATAAGACAATGCTCAGTGTTATTTAAACAACACTCAGGCAGAGTCTGTGTAGGGGAGCTTAAGGACCAGATTGCAGAGAACGCCATTTTTGAAGGCTGTACACTCAGATTGGGATTTCGGAGTAAAAAGATGAAATGTAGAGAATTCTGAGACGATTCCAACGATATAAGGTTTGATCTTTTTTGATGATTTTTAACCTGTTTTTGGAAGCTTTGAATGCAGATTTTAACAGGGATCTTCAAGACAGCCAGTTGGAAAACATGAATTTCAATGCACTTCTAGTCCGAATTGTGACTTGGTGTAAACATGAAAAGTGTTCAGAATTCAGATCTGATCTCAGACATATGATTTTTTTTCATGGAATGTTTTTAAATCTCCATTTGTAGGTGTTTTTCTAACACAGTTGCAGGGAGATCACATTGTGAAAACACTGTAGGAGCCACGGATCGTTCTTGGGACAGTTTCTGCTATTTTTCAGAGTTCTTGGGACATTGATCAGCTCATTTGCAGGTTTTGATTCATTATTGGTTGTTTGTAAGGGTTATTGTACTTGCATTTCAATATTATTAATGGATCGGTTCAATCTGAACCCGGGGACGTAGGAATTCCGAACCCCGTAAACAATCTCTTTTGTTATCTGAGTCTTTTCAGTTTTTCTGATTATTTCTTTGCTACAAAAGTTTTCCGCACTTCTATGAATGCAAAATAATCAGAATTCAATCAATTTTTAGAGTTTAGAATACTTAAAATTGGTTAAAAAAATCATGATCTTTGGAAACTTATAAAGTGATAAAAATACACATCACGTTTTTAGATCATATTAGGTGAGCTCCTAAGTGAGCTACTTAGCGAGATGCTCGATGAAATCTGAGGTGAGATATCGAGACGAGATCAATACGATTAGGCAAGGTGATCTCCTCGGTGAGTGGCAATTCAAGATTATAGGTGAGCTCCTGTGTGAGTTGGTTAGGCGATCTATCAAGTGAGCTCCCATGTGAGTTTTCAAGTGAACTACTTAACGAGCTCCCAAGTGAGCTCGAGTCAAGCTGCTCGGTCATCTCTTGGGTGAGCTCAAGGTGAGATGACAAGGTGAGATTTTAGGTGAGCTCCTAGGGAACTTTCTGGGCAAGCTTAAGTCGAGCTACTCGGTGAGCTCATGGGTGAGCTACTTACCAAGCTCCCAGCCAGGCTCCTAGATGAGCTACTCAGTGAGCTTCCAGGAAAGCTCAAAGGGGAGCTTGTCGGTAAGTTCTGAGGTGAGCTTACATGCAAGCTACCAAATGAACTCAAGATGATTTATCAAGGATAGCTCAAGGTGAGTTGGCAATGTAAGCTCCAGGTGTGTTGGTAAGGAAAGCTATCAAGTGAGCTCCCATGCGAGTTCCCAAGTCAATTACTTGATGAACTCCTAGGTGAGCTCAACTTGAGCTAATCAGTGAGCTCCCAAAATAGCTCCTAGGTGAGCTACTTGGTAAGCTGTTTGGTGAGCTCCTAGGTGAGCTACTAGGTGAGCTCTTAAGAGAGCTACTTGGAACGCTCCCATGTGAGGTCCCTGGTGAGCTGTTAGGTGAGATCTTAGGTGAGCTACTTGGTGAGATGCTTGATGAACTTTGAGGTGAGCTACTAGATAAGCTCAAGGTGAGTTGGCAAGGTTAGTTTTTCAACGAGCTCAAGGTTAGTTGGTAAGTAGAGTTGATAGGTGAGCTCCTATGGGAGTTGGCAAGGCGAGCTATCAGGTGAGCTCTGATGTGATTTTTTGGGTGAGCTATTTGACAACCTCCTAGGTGACCTAATGTCGAGTTGGTAAAGTGATCTCTCATGTGAATTCACTAGGAGCTTTCATTCTGACTCACCTTGCCAACTCACCTTGAGCTTACCTTGCCAACTCGCCTTGAGCTCACCTTGCCAACTCACAGAGTAGCTCACCTAGGAGCTTGGTGGGAGCTTGACAAGCAGCTTGTATAGGAGATCTTGAGTAGCTTGACTTGAGCTTTCTTGAAAAATCACTTGGGAGCTCACCGACAACTCACCTTACCAACTCACCTTGAGTCACCTAGGATCTCGTTGAGCGGTTCAACTTGAGTTCACCTGGGAGCTCATCAAGCAGCTCACCGTAAAACTCTCATGGGAGCTCACCTTACAACTCACCTTGCCAACTCACATGGGATCTCACCTATCAGCTCACCTTGTCAGCTCGCCTTGAGCTTGCTAAGGAGCTCACCTTACCAACTCACCTTGAGCTCATCTAGTAGCTCACCTCATATTTCATCTAGGAGCTCACCAAGTAGCTCACCTGGGAGCTCACCTAACAGCTTTCCTGGGAGCTCACCTAACAACTTTCCTGGGAGCTCACTAAGCAGCTCACCCAGTAGGTTCACTTGAGCTCACCGAGTAACTCATAGGGGACCTCACATAGGAGGTCGCCAAGTAGCTCACTTAGGAGCTCTCTTAGCAACTCACCAAACAACTTTCCAAGTAGCTCACCTATGAGCTCTTCTAGAAGGTAGCCGATCAACTCGAGTTGAGCTCACTCGGGAGCTCATCGAGTAACTCACCTGGGAGGTCACCTAACAGCTCACCTTACCAACTCTCCTTGAGCTCATCTGGTAGCTTACATGTAATCTCACCTCAGATATTACCGACAAGCTTACCTTTTAGTTCACCTGATAGCTCACCAAATAGCTTACCTAGGATCTCGGCTGGGATCTTGGCAAGCACATCACCTAGGATTTCATCGAGCATCTCAACTTGAGCTTGTCAGGAAACTCACCTAGGAGCTCACCTAATAGCTCACCTTCAGCTCACCCTGAACTCACCCGGGAGCTTGCCTTTGAGTGGCTTGACTTGAGCTCACCTGGGAGCTCATCAAGCAACTCACAAGAAAACTCACATGGGAGCTCACCTAATAGCTCACCTTACCAACTTGCATGGGTGCTCATCTATCAGCTTACCTTGTAAGCTCACCTTAAGCTTGCTGAGGAGCTAACCTTGACAACTCACCTTGAGGTCATCTAGTAGTTTTCCTCGAGTTCATCATGTAACTTACGTAATAGCTCACCTAGGACCTTCGAGTAGATTGTTGAGTAGGTTGATTTAAGATCACTTGTGAGCTTGCTTGAGTGGCTCACTGGGGACCACACCGGGAGCTCTCAAAGTAGCTCACTTACGAGATCACCTAGCATCTTACCAAGGAACTCACTATGTAGCTCACCTGGGAGCTTGCCAGGATCTCACCTAACAGCTCACTTGGGAGCTCAACAAGTAGCTCTCCTAGTAGGTTGACTTGAGCTCACTTGTGAGCTTTTCGAGTAGCTCGTCAGGGAGCTCACCAAGTAGCTCAATTTTGAGCTCAATTAGCAATTCACATGGGATCTCACTGAATGGCTCACAAAATAGCTCACCTGGGAGCTCTTCTGAGAGCTCACGGATCAACTCAAGTTGAGCTCACTCAAGAGGTCATCGAGTAACTCACCTGGGAGCTAGCCTAACAACTTACCTTTCCAACTCACCTTGAGCTCACCTTACCAACTTACCTTGAGCTCACCTTGCAAACTAACCTTGTGCTCATCTGGTAGCTTGCATGTAAGCTCACTCGAGATTACCGACAAGCTCACCTTTGAGCTTGACTGGGGGCTCACCTAGGAGCTCGAGATGGGAGCTTGGCAAATAACTCACCAGGAGCTCATCAAGCGGCTCGACATTAGCTTACATAGAAACTCACCTCGGAGCTTGCCGACATATCACCTTGCCGGCTCACCTTGAGCTCACTAGGAGTTCGTTAAGTAGCTCACCCAAAAACTCACATGGGACTTTGCCTTACCAACTCGCATGGGAGCTCACCTATAAGCTCACCTTACTAGCTCACCTTGATTTCACTGAGTAGCTCACCTTTCTAACTCACCTTGAGCTTTTCAGGTAGTTCATCTTAGAGAATTTCAAGTAGCTCACCTGGGAGCTCCCTTGACAGCTCACCTGGAAGCTCAAGGAGTAGCTCGCTGAGTAGGTTGACTTGAGCTCACTAAGAAGCTCGCTAGAGACCTCACCTAGGTTCACGCAAAGTAGCTCACCTAAGGCCGGCTTGGGAGCTCACTGAACAATTCACCAAGTAGCTCACCTAGGAGCTCTTCTAGGAGCTCACCGATCAGCTTTAGTTGAGCTTTCCTAGGAGCTCGTCAAGTAACTCACCTGGGATCTTACCGATGGCTCAACTTACCAACTCACCTTGAGCTCACATGTAAGCTCACCTAAGAGATTGTTGACAAGCTCACCTATGAGATCACCTAGGAGCTCACCTAGGAGCTCAGCTGGGAGATCATCAAGTAGCTCACCCAAGAGCTTGTCAAGCAGCTTGACTTAAGCTTACCTGGAAACTCACATGGGAGATCACCTAAGAGCTCACCTTGCCATCTCACCTTACCAACTCACCTTGAGCTCTTCTTGTAGCTCACCTCATAGTTCATCGAGAAGATTGCCAAGTAGCTCACCTAGGAGCTTACCTTACAACTCACCTAAGAGCTCACCGAGTAGGTTGACTTGAGTTTACTTGTTGTCTCACCGAGCGAGATCACTAGGGACATCACGGGAGCTCGCCAAGTAGCTCACTTGGGAGCTCACATAGCAGCTTGCCTAGAAGCTCACCGAATAGCTCGCCAAGTAGCTCACCTAGGAGGTCTTCTGGGAGCTTCCTGATCAGCTAGAGTTGAACTCACCCAGGAGCTCATCGAGTAAATCACCTAGGAACTCACCTAGGAGATCACCTGATAGCTCACCTTGTAACCTCACCTTAAGCTCAGCTTTCCAACTCACCTTGAGATCACCTTGCTAACTCACCTTGAGCTCATCTTGTAGCTCGTATGTAACCTTAGCTCAGAGATTACTGACAAGCTCATCTTTGAGCTCTCTTGGGAGCTCACCTAGAAGCTCAGCTGGGAGCTTGGTAAGTAGCTTGCCCAGAAGCTCATCAAATAGCTCAACTTGAGCTTTCCCAAAAATCACTTGGGAGCTCACCTTGCTAGCTCACCTTGAGCTCACCCAGGAACTTGTCGAGCAGCTCAACTTGAGCTCACCCAGGAGCTCATCAAGTAGCTCACCGGAAAACTTGTGTGGGAGCTCACCTGACAGATCACTTTGCCAACTCTCATGGGAGCTCACCTATCAGCTTACCTTGAGCTCAATGAGGAGCTCAACTTGTCAACTCACCTTAAGCTCATCTGGTAGCTCACCTAAGAATTTGTCGAGTAGCTCACTGAGTAGGTTGACTTGAACTCCCTTGTGAGCTCACCTGGGACCTTTCCTGGGAGCTCGCTAAGTAGCTCACTTGTTAGCTCGCATAGGAGCTCACCGAACAGCTCACCAAGTAGCTCACCTAGGATCTCTTCTTGGAGCTCGCCAATCATCTTGAGTTGAAGCTCACCTGGGAGATCATTGAGTAACTCACCTAGGAGCTTACCTAGGAGCTCACCTGACAACTCATCTTACCAACTCACCTTGAGCTCACCTTGCCAACTCACCTTGAGCTCATCTAGTAGCTTTCATGTAAGCTCACCTTAGAGATTACCGATAAGCTCACCTTTAAGCTCACCTTGGAGCTCACCTAAGATCTTGGCTGGGAGCTCAAAAAGTAGCTTTCTCAGGAGCTCATCGAGTAGCTCAACTTGAGGTTTCCTAGATACTCACCTGGGAGCTCACTTGACAGCTCACCTTTCTAGCTCACCTTGACCTCACCTAGGAGCTCACCGAGTAGGTTGACTTGAGCTTGCCCGAGAGCTCATCAAGTAAATCACTTGAAAACTCACATGGGAGCTCACTAGCAGCTCACATGGGAGCTCACTAGTAGCTCACACAGAGCTCATCCAATAGCTTAAATTAAGCTTACCCATAATCTCACCTAGGAGCTCACCTTGTCAACTCACCTTGAGCTCCGCTAGGAGCTTGCCGAGCAGCTCGACTTGAGCTCACCGGGGAGCTCATCATGCACCTCACTCAAAAACTCACATGGGAGGGTACCGGCAGCTCACTTTGAAAAATATCATAGGATATTGACTAAACTTACCTTGAGCTCGCTAAGGAGCTCACCTTGCCAACTTACCCTAAGGTCATCTAGTAGTTTGTCAAGCAGCTTTCCTAACAGCTTACCTGGGAGCTTACCTAGTAGCTCGCTTGGGAGCTTGCCTAGCAACTCACCTAGGAGGTCACCGAACAACTTGCCAAGTAGCTCAGCTGGGTGCTCTTTTGGGAGCTCACTGATCAGCTTGAATTGAGTTCACCCAGGAGATCATTGAGTAACTCACCTAGAAACTCACCTGGGAGCTCACCTGACAACTCATCTTGCCAACTCACCTTGAGTTCACTTTTTCAACTCACCTTAAGCTCATTTGGTAGCTCACATGTAAGCTCATCTCAGAGATTACCGATAAGCTCACCTTTGAGCTCACTGAGCAGCTCACCTAGGAGCTTAGTTTGGAGCTTGGTAAGTAGCTCGTCTAGGATCTCGTTGAGAAGCTCAACTTGAGCTTTCCTAGAAACTTGCATGGGAGCTCACCTAACAACTCACCTTACCAGCTCACCTTGAGCTTGCCTAGGAGCTTTTTGAGCATCTTAACTTGAGCTCACCCATGAGCTTGTAAAGTAGCTCACCTAAAAACTCTCATGGGAGCTCACCTGATAGCTCACCAAAAACTCACATGGGAGGTTACCTATTAGGTCACCTTGCTAGCTCACCTTAATCTCACTAAGGAGATAACCTTGCCAACTCATCTTGAACTTGTCTGGTAACTCACCTCGGAGTTCATCAAGTAGCTCGCCAAGTAGCTCGCCTAAGATCTTGCTTAACAGCTCCCGGGAGTTCACCAAAAATCCTACGATGAGTAGGCTAACTTGAGCTCGCTTGTGAGCTCACCGAGAAGCTTGCCGGGGACCTCACCTGGTAGCTCACTTGGGAGCTCACCTAGCAGCTCACTTGGGATCTCACCGAACAGCTCACCAACTAGCTCACCTAGGAGCTCTTCTGGGATCTTTCTAATCAACTTGAGTTGAGTTTTCCTGGGAGCTTGTCAAGTAACTCACCTAGGAGCTCGCATTACAGCTCATCTTGCCAACTCACCTTAAGCTCACCTTGCTAACTCACCTTGAGCTCACCTTGCCAACTCACCTTGAGCTCATATGGTAGCTTACATGTAAGCTCACCTTAGAGATTACTGAAAAGCTCACCTTTGAGCTCACCTGCGAACTCACTTAGGAGCTCATCTAGGAGCTCAGTAAGCAGCTCGCCCAAGATCTCATCGAGCAGCTCAACTTGAGCTTACCCAGAAACTCACCTAGGAGCTCACCTAACAGCTCACCTTGCCAGCTCACCTTGAGCTCACCCAGGAGCTCACCGAGTAGCTCAACTTGAGTTCACAAGGGATCTTGTCAAGCAGCTCACCCAAAAACTCACATGAGAGCTCACCTGACAGCTCACCTTGCCAACTTGCATGGGAGTTCACATATCAACTCACCTTACCAACTCACCTTGAGCTCGATGAGGAGCTCACCTTGCCAACTCACCTTGGGCTCATCTAGTAGCTCACCTCGGAGATCGTCAAGGAGCTCACCAAGTATCTCACCTATGAGCTCACCTAACAACTTACTTAGGATCTCACTAAGTAGCTCACCAAGTAGGTTGACTTGAGCTCACTAGGAACCTCACCTAAGAGGTCACCAAAAACGTCATTTAGGAGCTCTCCTAGTAGGTCACCTGGGAGCTCGCCGAATAACTCACTAAGTATCTCACCTAGGAGCTCTTCTGGGAGCTCACTGATCAAATCGAGTTGAGCTCACTCGGGAGTTCATTGAGTAACTCACCTAGGAACTTACCGGGAGGTCGCTTGACAACTTAGTTTACCAACTCACCTTGAGCTTGCCTTACCAACTTGCCTTGATCTCATCTAGTTGTTCACATGTAGTCTCACCTTAGAGTACCTCCAAGCTTACCTTTGGACTCACCTAGTAACTCACCAAGAAACTAACCTAGGATATTGGTGGGAGCTTGTTAAGTAGATCACCTAGGATTTTTTCGAGTAGCTCGAACTTGAGCTTGTATGAAAACTCACCTAGGAGTTCACTGAAAACTCACCTTGCTAGAAAACTAACATTGGAGCTCACCTGATAGCTCACCTTGCCAACTCACATGAGTGCTTGCCTATCAGCTTGCCTTGCTAGCTCACCTTGAGCTTACTTAGGAGCTCACCTTGCTAACTCACCTTGAGCTCATCTGGTAGTTTACCTTGGAGTTCATCTTGTAGCTCACCATGTAGCTCACCTGGGAGCTTTCCTAAGAACTCACCTAGGAGCTCATGGAGTAGTTTGTCGAGTAGGATAACTTGAGCTTTCTTGTGAGCTCACTAAGTAGTTTGCGAGGGACCTTTCCTGGGAGATCACAAAGTAGCTCGCTTGGGAGCTCACCTAGCAGCTTGCTTGGGAGCTTTCCTAATAGCTCACCTGGGAGCTCACCGAGTAGCTCTACAAGTAGGTTGACTTGAGCTTACTTATGAGCTTACCGAGTAGCTCATGGGGCCCTCAACTAGGAACTTGCCAAGTAGCTTAATTCTAAGCTTGCCTAGTAGCTCACTTAGGAGCTCACCAAGCAGTTGCCAAGAAAATCACCGAGAGCTCTTCGAGAGCTCACTGATTAACTCAAGTTGAGCTCACAGGAAGTTCATAGAGTAACTTATATGGGAGCTCACCTAATAGTTAACCTTTTCAACTCACCTTGCCAACTTTCCTTGAGCTCACTTTTCCAACTCACCTTGTGCTCATATGGTAGCTCATATGTTATCTCACCTCGAGAGATTACAGACAAGCTCACCTTTGAGCTCATCTCGGGAGCTCATCGAGTAGGTCATGTAGGAGGTTTTGGGAGCACATCTAGTAGCTCACCCAAGAACTCATCGAGGAGCTCGACTTGAGCTTACATAGAGACTCACCTGGCAGCTCACCTGACAACTCACCTTGCTAGCTCACCTTGAGCTCACCCAAGAGCTTCTTGAAGCTCAACTTGAGCTTGCCCAGGAGCTCGTCAAGCAGCTCAATTAAAAACTCACATGGGAGCTCACCTTAACAACTCACATGGTAGCTCAACTATCAGCTCACCTTGAGCTCACTAAGGAGCTCACCTTGTCATCTAACTTGGGAGCTTGCCTTTATGGATTACCTTGAGCTCATCTAGTAGCTCACATGTAAGCTCACCTCGGATATTTCGATAAAATTTCCTTTGAGATCACACAGGAGCTCCGAGTAGATTACCTAGGAGTAGGGCTTGGAGCTCAAGCAAGCGGCTCACCCAAGATCTCACCCAAGAGCTTGAATTGAGCTCACCCGGGAGCTCATCAAGCTGGCTCACCTGAAAACTTACATGGGAGCTCACCTATCAGCTCAACTTCCTAGCTCACCTTGAGCTCGTTGAGGATCTCACCTTGCCAACTCACCTTGAGCTCTTCTTATAGCTCACTCGGGATTGAGCATCTCACTAGGGACCTTGGTAACTCACCTTGCCAACTCACCTTGAGCTCTTCTTATAGCTCTTCTTATAGCTTACCTTGGTAACTCACCTTGAGCTTGCCTTACCAACTCACCTTGAGCTCACCTTGCCAACTCACCTTGAACTCATCTAGTAGCTCACCTTGCCAACTCACCTTAGAGATTACCGAGAAGCTCACCAAGGAGCTCGATTGGGAGCTCAATAAATATATTTCCTAGGAGATTTTCAAGCATCTCAGCTTGAGCTTTCCTAGAAACTCACTGGGAGCTCACCTGAAAACTCTTATGGGAGCTTGCCTAATAGCTTGCTTTACCAACTCTCATGGGAGCTCACCTATCAACTTGCCTTTAGCTCACTGAGAAGCTCACCTTGCCAACTCACCTTAATATCATCTGGTAGCTCACCTCAGAATTTGTCAAGTATCTCATCGAGTAGCTCACCGAGTAGGTTTACTTGAGCTCACTTGTGAGCTCACCGATGACTCACTTTGGGGACCTCACCTAGGAGCTCGACAAGTAGCTCACTTAGGAGTTCACCTAGTAGTTCACATGGGAACTCAGTGAATAGCTCACAAATTACCTCACCTAGGAGCTCTTGTGGGAGCTCTCCGATCAGCTCGAGTTGAGCTCACCCGAGAGATCATCGAGTAACTTACCTGGAAACTCACCTGGGAGCTCGCCTGAAAGCTCATCATGCCAACTCACTTTAAGCTCACCTCGCCAACTTGAATTGAGATCATCTTATACCTTGCATGTAAGCTCACCTCATATATTTCTAACAAGCTCACCTTTGAGCTCCCCTGGGACCTCACCGAGCAGATCACCTAGGATATCGACTAGGAGTTTGAGTAAGTAGCTCACCAAGGCACTCGTCGAGTAGCTTGACTTGAGCTTACGAAAACTCACAGGGAGCTCACCGGGAGCTCTTCAAGAGCTCACTTGACAACTCACCTAGAAACTTGCATGGGAGCTCACGTATCAGCTCACCTTGCTAGCTCACCTTGATCTCACTAATGACCTCACCTTCACAACTCACCTTGAGCTTGTATTCAGCTTGATTTGAAGTTTGTCAAGAAGCTCACTAAGTAGCTCACTTGGGATTCCACCTAATAGCTTACCTTAGAGCTCACCGAACAACTTCTTTGAGTAGGTTGACTTGAGCTCACTTGTGATCACGCCGAGCATCTCAATAGGAACCTCATGTTGGAGGTCACCAAGTACCTCATTTAGGAGCTTGCCTAGTAGCTCACCAAAAAGCTCACCAAGTAGCTCACCTGGGAGCTCTTCTGGGAGCTTGCCAATCAGCTTGAGTTGATTTCACCTTGCCAAGTCACCTTGAGCTCACCTTGCCAACTTGCCTTGAGGTTACCTTACCAACTCACCTTGAGATAATATAGTAGCTCGCATCTAATCTAACCTCAGAGATTACTGACAAGCTCACCTTTGAGCTCGCATGGGAGCTCAGAGTGTAGCTTGGTTGGTAGCTTGGTAAGCAGCTCACCTTAGAGCTCATCAAGTAGTTTGACTTGAGATTGCCTAGAAACTCACATGGGAGCTTGTTTGATAGCTCACCTTGCTAGCTCACCTTGAGCTCACCCAGGAGCTCACCGAGAAGCTCAACTTGAGTTCACCCGGGAGCTCATGAAGAAACTTGCCTAAAAACTCACATGGGAGCTCGTATGATAGCTCACCTTGCCAACTCACATGGGAGCTTGCCTTTCATCTCACCTTGCCAGCTTACTTTGAGTTCGCTAAGGATCTCACCTTGAGCTCATCTAGAAGCTCCCCTTGGAGTTCATCAAGGACCTCACTAAGTAGTTCACTGGGAGCTCACCTAACAACTCCCCGGGAGATCATTTAGTAGCTCACCGAGAAGGTTGACTTGAGATCACCGAGTAGCTCATCGGGGACCTCACCTAGGAGGTCACCACGTAGCTTGCTTGGGAGCTTGGCTAGCAGCTCACCGAATAGCTCACCAAGTAGCTCACCTAGGATCTCACTGATTAGCTCGAGTTGAGTTCACTCTGGAGTTCATCGAGTAACTCACTTGGGAACTCTCTTCAGAGCTCACTTGATAGCTCACCTTGCCAACTCACATTGATCTCACCTTACTAACTCACCTTGAGGTCATATAGTAGCTTGCATTTAAGCTCACCTCAGAGATTGCTGACAAGCTTACCTTTGAGCTCACCAGGGAGATAACTATGCAGCTCACCTTAGAGCTGGCTGGGATCTCGACAAACATCTCACCCAGGAGCTCGTCAAGTACGAACTTGAGCTTACCACCGAAACTCACTCGGGAGATCTTCAAGCAAAACACCTGAAAACTCGAATGACTCACCTTGATAACTCACATAGGAGCTCACCTATCATCTTGCCTTACTAGCTCTCTTTGAGCTTCTTTGTGAGCTCATCTTCCCAACTCACCTTGAGTTCATTCGGTAGTTTTCCTCAGTTTTCATTGTGTATCTCTCCAAGTAGCCCACCTAGGATCTTACCTAATAACTCACCTGGGAGCTCACCAAGTAGATCGTCGAGTAGGTTGACTTGAGATCACTTGTGAGCTCACCAAGTTGCTTGTCGAGGACCTCTCCTAAGAGCTCACCAAGTAGCTCACTTGGAGCTCACCTAGCACTCACCGAATGGCTTGCCAAGTAGTTCAAATGGGATCTCTTCTTAGAGCTCACCGATTAGCTCAAGTTGTGCTCACCTATGAGCTCATCGAGTAACTCACTAAGGAACTCATGTGGGAGCTCACTTGACAACTCACCTTACCAACTCACCTTGAGCTCACCTTGCCAACTCACCTTGTGCTCATCTGGTAGCTCATATGTAAGCTCACCTCAGAGATTGCCAACAAGCTCACCTTTGAGCTCTCTTGGGAGCTCATTGAGTAGCTCACCTAGGAGCTCGGCTGGGAGCTCAAAAATAACTCACCCAGAGCTCATCGAGTAGCTCGACTTGAGCTTTCCTAGAAACTCACATGGGGTTCTCTGACTGACTCACCTTGCCACCTCATCTTTAGCTCACCAGAGCTCACCGAGTAGCTCAACTTGAGCTCACCTAGGAGCTTATCAAGTAGCTCACCCAAAAACTCACATTGGAGCTCACCTGACAATTCACCTTACCAACTTGCATGGGAGCTCACCTATCAGCTCCCCTTTCCATTTCACCTTGATCTCACTGAGGAGCTTACCTTACCAACTCACCTTGAGCTCATCTAGTAGCTTACCTCAGAGTTCATTGAGTAGCTCACCAAGTATCTCACCTGGGAACTCACCTAACAGCTCACCTGGGAACTCACCGAGTAGCTCACTGAGCATGTTGACTTGAGCTCACTTGTGAGCTCACCGAGCAACACGTCGGGGACCTATCCTGGGAGATCACCAAGTAGCTCACTTCGGAGCTCACATAGTAACTTGCTGAATGACTCACCAATTACCTCACCTGGGAGTTCTTCAGGGAGCTCACTAATCAACTTGAGTTGAGCTCACCTGGGAGCTCATCGAGTAACTCACCTAGGAACTCACGTGGGAGCTCACCTGATAATTCACCTTGCCAACTCACCTTGAGCTCACCTTGCCAACTCACCTTGAGCTCACCTTTCCAACTTGCCTTGAGATCACCTTGCCAACTCACATTTTGCTAATCTTGTAGCTAGCATGTAAGCTCACCTCAGAGATTAACGAAAACCTCCCCATTGAGCTCTCTTGGGAGCTCACCGAGAAGCTCACCTAAGAGCTTGGCTGGGAGCTCAGTAAGTAGCTCAACCAGGTGCTCATTGAGCACCTAGACTTGAGCTTGCCTAGAAACTCAGCTGGGAGGTCACCCGACGGCTTGCCTTATCAACTCACCTTGAGCTCACCCAGGAGCTCGCTGAGTAGCTCAACTTGAGTTCACCCAATAGTTTTTCAAACAAATCACTTGAAAACTCACATGAGAGCTCACCTGATAACTCACCTTACCAACTCACATGGGAGATCACCTATCGGCTCTCCCTACTACCGGCTCACCTTGAGCTCTGCGAGGAGCTCACCTTACCAACTCACCTCTAGCTTGTCTAGTAGCTCACCTTGGAGTTCGTCAAGTAGCTCACCTCGGAGCCCACGGGAACTAACCGAGAAGCTCACCGAGTAGGTTGACTTGAGCTTGCTTGTGAGCTCGCTGAGTAGCTCACCGGAGACCTCACCTAGGAGCTCACCAAGTAGCTCACCTTGGAGCTCACTGAACAGCTCTCCAAGTATCTCACCGGGAGCTCTTATAATAGCTTCCAATCAACTTGAGCAACTCACCTAGGAACTCACCTGGGAGATCACCTGATAGTTTGTATTTCTAACTCACCTTGATCTCACCTTACCAACTCACCTTGAGCTCGCCTTGCCAACTCGTATTGAGCTCATTTGGTAGCTCACATGTAAGCTCACCTTAGAGATTACCGAAATGCTCACCTTTTAGCTCACCTAGGAGCTCACCAAGTAGCTCACCTAGGACCTCACTGGGATCTCGGTAAGTAGCTCACCCAGGAGCTTGTTAAGTAGCTTGATTTGAACTTTCCTAGAAACTTACCTGGGAGCTCACCTTAACCTAACTTTGGAGCTCATCAAATAGCTTGGTCAAAAACTCACACGAGAGCTCACCTTGCCAACTTGTATTGGAGCTCACTTATCGGCTTACCTTAATCTTGCTAAGGAGCTCACCTTGCTAACTCACCTTGAGCTTGTCTGGTAGTTTACCTCAGATTTTTTCATGTAGCTCACCAAGTAGCTCACCTGGGAGCTTGCCTAACAACTTACCTGGGAGTTCATCAAGTAGCTCATAGAGTAGGTTGACTTGAGTTCACTTATGAGCTCATCAAGTAGCTCACCAAGGACCCCTCTTTGGAGTTCACCAAGTAGCTCACTTTGTAGCTCACCTAGCAGCTCACCAAATGGCTTGCCAAGTAGCTCACCTGGGATCTCTTTTGGGTACTTTCCTATCAGCTTGAGTTGAGCTCACCCAAGAGCTCATTGAGTAACTCACCGAGGAACTCACATGGGAGCTCACCTGACAACTCACATTACCAACTCACCTTATGCTCATCTTGCCAACTCACCTTGATCTCACCTTGTCAACTCACCTTGAGCTCACCTTGAAAACTTACCTTGTCGTCATCTGGTAGCTCACATGTAAGCTCACCTCAAATATTGTAGACAAGCTCACCTTTGAGCTCTCTTGGGAGCTCATTGAGTAGCTCACCTAGGAGCTTGGTTGGGATCTCGGCAAGTAACTCACCTAGGAGCTCATCGAGAAACTCAACTTGAGATTTCCCAGAAACTCACTTGGGAGGTCACCTGACAGCTCACCTTTCTAGCTCAGCTTGAGCTCACCCAGGAGCTCACTGAGCAGCTCGACTTGAGCTCACCCAGGAGCTCTTCAAGCTACTCACCATAAAAATCACATGGGAGATCACCTGACATCTTACCTTACCAACTCACATGGGAGCTCACCTATCAGCTCCCCTTTCTAGCTCTCCTTGAGCTTGTTGAGGAGCTCACCTTGCCAACTCACCTTGAGCTCGTCTAGTAGATCTCCTCGAGTTTTCAAGTAGCTCGCCAAGTAGCTCACCTGAGAGCTCACCTAACAGCTCACCTGGGAGCTCACTAAGCTAACTTACCGAGTAGGTTGAATTGATCTCACTTGTGAACTCATTGAGTAGTTCACTTTGGGGAGCTCGCCTTGACCTAGCTAAGTAGCTTGCACGTGGGAGCTCACCAAGTAACTTATGTGGGAGCTCACCAAATAGCTTGCCATGTAACTCACGGGAGCTCTTCTAGAGCTTACCGATCAGCTCGAGTTGAGCTTGCCCACGGGAGCTCCTTAATTAACTTTCCTAGGAACTCACCTAGAGATCACCCGATAGCTTGCCTTTCCAACTAACCTTCACTCACCTTGCCAACTCACCTTGACTCACCTTACCAACTCACCTTCTACTCATCTTGTAGCTTGCATGTAAACTCACATCGAGAGATTGCGACAAGCTCACTGGGAGCTCATTGCGAGCTCACTAGAGCTTGAGCTTGGCTGGGAGCTCGACAAGTAGGTTACCCATGAGCTCATCGAGTAGCTCACTTTGAGCTTACTTGGAACCTTTCCTAGGAGCTTGCCTGATAGCTTGCCTTTCTAGCTCACCTTGATCCCGCCAGAGCTTACAAAGTGTAACTTTCGAATTAAGCTTGCATAGGGAGCGATCAAGCAGCCTTCCTAAAAACTCTTATGAGAGCTCACCTCACACCTCACTTTGTTAACTCTCATGGGAGCTCACCTTGAGCTCACTGAGGATCTCACCTTGCCAACTCACCTTAAGCTCATCTGGTAGCTCACCTCGGAGTTCATCGAGTAGCTCGCCAAGTAGCTTAGATGGGAGCTCACTAAGTAGGTTGACTTGAGCTCACTTATGAGCTCACCAAACAGATCGCCAAGTAGCTCACCTAGGAGCTCTTCTGGGAGCTCACCGATCATCTCAAGTTGAGCTCACCTAGGAAATCATCGAGTAACTCACTTGGGATCTCACTGAGTAGCTCATCTAGGAGCTCAGTTCGGAGCATGGAAAACAGATCATCTAGGATCTCATCGAGTAGCTCGACTTGAGCTTACCCAAAAACTCACCTGGGAGCTCAGCTAACATCTTACCTTACCAACTCACCTTGAGCTCACCCAAGAGCTCACCGAGCAGCTTGACTTGAGTTCACCCAGGAGCTCGTCCAGTACCTCACCCAAAAACTTGCACGGGAGTTCACCTAATAGCTCACCTTACTAACTCACATGGGAGCTCACCTATCAGCTCACCTTGCCACCTAACCTTGAGCTCGCTGAGGATCTCACCTTGCCAACTCACCTTGATCTCATTTGGTAGCTCACCTCCAATTTCATCGAGGATCTCACCATGTAGCTCACCTAGTAGCTCACCTAACAACTTTCCTGGGAGCTCATTGAGTAGCTCATCGAGTAGGTTAACTTGAGCTCATCAAGTAGCCAGGGACCTCACCTAGGAAGTCCCCAAGTAGCTCACTTTGAAGCTCTCCTAGCAGCTCACATAGGAGCTCACTTAATAGCTCACCAAGTAGCTTACCTGGGAGCTCTTTTGGGAGATTACTGATCAGCTCGAGTTGAGCTCACTTGGGATCTCATCGAGTAACTCACTTGGGAACTCACCTGAGAGGTTGCTTGACAACTCACCTTGGCAACTCACCTTAAGCTCACCATACTAACTTTCCTTGAGCTCATCTGGTAGCTCGCATGTAATTTCACCTCAGATATTACTGAAAATCTTACCTTTAAGCTCACCTGGTAGCTCACGTAGGAGCTTGACTAGGAGCTTAGTAGTAGCTCACTCAAGAGTTCATCAAGCATCTTGACTTGAGCTTTCCTAGAAACTCACCTATGAGCTCACCTAACAGGTCACCTTGCCGGCTCACCTTTAGCTTACCTAGGAGCTCACCTAATAGCTTGCCTTGCTAACTCACATGGGTGCTCACTTATCTTCTTACCTTACCAAATCACCTTGAGCTCACCTAGGAGCTCACCTTGTCAACTCACCTTGAGCTCATCTGGTATTTTTCCTTAGAGTTTGTCATGTAGCTCTCCAAATAGCTCACCACTGGGGCTCACCTAACAGCTCACCTGGGAGATCACTGAGTAGCTCGTCGAGTAGGTTAAATTGAGCTCACTTGTGAGCTTGTTGAGCAGCTCACTAGGGACCTTGCCTTGGAGCTTGCAAAGTAGCTCTCTTGGGAGCTCACCTAGAAGCTTGCCTGGGAGCTCACCTAGGAGCTCACCGAGAAGATCTCTGAGTAGGTTAACTTAAGCTCACTTGTGAGCTTACCAAGTATCTTGCCGGGCACCTCAACTAGGAGCTCACCAAGTACCTTGATTCTATGCTCACCTAGTAGCTCACTTGGGAGCTCACCAAGTAGCTCACCTCAGAGCTCTTCTGGGAGCTCACCTAACAGCTCACCATTCAAACTCACTTTAAGCTCACCTTGCCAACCTACCTTGAGCTCACCTTTCCTAATATATTTCTGATAAGCTCACCTTTGAGCTCACCTAGGAGCTCACTAAGTAACTCACCTAGGAGCTTAGCTGGGAGCTTGGTAAGCATCTCACCCAAGAGCTCGTCAAGCAGATTGACTTGAGCTTACATAGAAACTCACCTAGGAACTCACCTGATAGCTCACCTTGCTAGCTCACCTTAAGCTCACCCAGGAGCTTGCTGAGCAGCTCGACTTGAGCTCACCCAAGAGCTTGTTAAGCAGCTCACTCGAAAACTCACATGGGAGCTCTCCTTATAACTTCGTATGGTAGCTCACCTATAAGCTCACCTTTTCAGCTCACCTTGATATCACTGATGATCTCACCTTGCTAACTGACCTGGGAGCTCACCTTACTAGATTACCTTAAGCTCATCTGGTAGCTCACATGTAAGCTCACCTCAGAGATTTTTGACAAGTTCACCTTTGAGCTCACCTGGGAGCTCACTAAGTAGCTGACCTAGGTGCTAGGCTAGGAGCTAATCAAGCAGCTCACCAAGGATCTTGTCAAGCTACTCGACTTGAGCTTACCTAAAAACTCACCTAGGAGCTCACCTTGCCATCTTGCCTTTAGCTCACCTAGGATCTCACCAAGCAGTTTGACTTGAGCTCACTCAAAGTACGTCAAGTAGCTCACCTAAAAACTTACATAGGAGGTTTCTGACAGCTCGCTCTACCAACTCACATGAGAGCTCACCTATCACTCACCTGCCGGCTCATCTTGAGCTCATAGATGAGCTCATTTTTCCAACTTGCCTTCAGCCTCATCTTATAGCTCAAATCAGAGTTCATTGAGTAACTCACCAAGGAGCTCACATGGGAGCTCACCTAACAACTCACCTGGGAGCTCACCAAGTAGCTCGGCAAGTAGGTTAACTTGAGTTTTATTATGAGCTCACCAATCAACTCACCAAGGACCTCATCTAGGAGCTCTCCAAGTAGCTCACTTGGGATCTCACCTAGCATCTTACATGGGAGATTACCAAATAGCTTGCCAAGTAGCTCACTTGGGAGCTCTTCTCGGAGCTCACCGATTAGCTCGAGTTAAGCTCACACAAGAGCTCACCGAAAACTCACACAAGAGCTCACCTTGCCAACTCATATTGGAGCTCACATATCGGTTCAAATTGAGCTTCTTGAGGAGGTCACCTTGCCAAATCAACTTAAGCTCATCACGGTCACTCACCTCGAGTTTATCAAGTAGATCACCAAGTAGCTTGCACGGGAGATGACGTAACAACTCACTTGGGAGTTGGTTAAATAGCTCACCTTGGAGCTCACCGAGTAGCTCACCAAGTAGGTTGAATTGAGCTCACTTTTGAACTCACCGAGCAGCTTTCCGGTGACCTCACTTAGGAGCTCACTAAGTAGCTCACTTAGGAGCTTGCCTCAAGCAACTCACCGGGAGCTTGCGGAGCTTAACAGCTCACCAAGTAGCTCTTATGAGACCTCACCGACCACCTTAAGTTGCATTCACCTGGTAGCTCATCAAGTAACTCACCTAGGAACTCACCTTGGAGCTCACCTGATAGCTCATCTTGCCAACTCACCTTCAACTCACCTTGCCAACTTACCTTGAGCTCACCTTACCAACTCACCTTGAGCTCATCTTGTAGCTCGCATGTAAGCTCACCTCAGAGATTACCGATAAGCTCACCTTTGAGCTCACTTGGGAGCTCACCGACTAGCTCACCTAGGAGCTTAGCTAGGAGCTCGGCAAGCAGGTCACCCATGAGCTTGTCAAGCAGCTCAACTTGAGCTTACCTAGAACCTTACGTGGGAGCTTACCTGATAGCTCACCTTGCCAGCTGCATTGAACTCACCCAGGAGCTTACCGAGTAGCTCGACTTGAGATCACCTGGGAGATCATTAAGTACCTCACCTGAAAACTCACATGAGAGGTCACCTTACAGCTCACTTTGCCAACTCTCATGGGAGCTCACCTATCAGCACACCTTGAGCTTCCTGAGGAGCTCACCTTACAAACTTGCCTTAAGCTCGTCTTGTAGCTCACCTTGGAGTTCATCAAGTAGCTCGCCAAGTAGCTTGGATGGGAGCTCACCGAGAATCTCACCAAGTAGGTTGACTGGAGGTCACTTGTGAGCTCACTTGTGAGCTTGCCGAGCAGCTCTCTAGGGACCTCGCCTGGGAGCTCACTAAGCAGCTCACTTTAGAACTCACCTAACAGCTCACCTGGGAGCTCACCAAATAGCTTGCTAAGTAGCTCACTTGGGATATTTCTGGGAGCTCACTGATTAGCTCGAGTTGAGCTCACCCAAGAGATCATCGAGTAACTCACTTAGGAACTCACTAAGCAGCTCACCTAGGATCTCACATAGTAGCTCACCTTAGAGATCTTTTAGGATCTCACCGATTAGCTCCAATTGAAGCTCACCATGGAGATCATCACCTGACAGTGACTCATCTTACCAACTCACCTTGCCAACTAACCTTGAGCTCATATGGTAGCTCACATCTAAGTTCACCTTAGAGATTACTGACAAGCTCACCTTTGAGCTCACCTTGGACCTCACCGAGTAGCTCACCTAGGAGCTTGGCTAAGAGCTCAACAAGTAGCTTGCCTAAGAGCTCATTGAGTAGTTTGACATGAGCTTTCCTAGAAACTCACCTTGGAGCTTGACCGACAACTTACCTTGAGCTCACACAGGAGCACACTGAGTAGCTCAACTTGAGTTCACCTATTAGCTCATGAAGCAGCTCACCTAAAAACTCAAATGAGAGCTCACCTGACGTGACTCACCTTACCAACTCACATGGGAGCACATCTGGTAGCTCGCCTTAGATTTCATCAAGGAGCTTGCTAAGTAGCTCACCTGGGAGCTCACTGAGAAACTCACCAAGTAGATTAACTTGAGCTCATTGAGAAGTTCATATTGGACCTCACCTGGGAGGTCATGAAGTAGCTCGCTTGGGATCTCACCTAGTAGCTAGCTAAGTAACTCTTCTCAGAGCTCACTGATCAGCTCGAGTTGAGCTCGCTTGGGAGCTTGTCAAGTAACTCACCTATGAACTCACCTAGGAGCTCACCTTTCCAACTCATATTGAGCTTTCCTTACCAACTCAACTTGAGCTCATCTAGTAGCTTGTTTCACTCGGAATGTTTCGTTCCTTTTAGAAACACATAAGGTTAGGGGCTAGGAGGAATACCTATTAAATGTCGAGATGGTGTGCGCGTACCGTAGACAAAGATCAGTGACCGTGAAGAACTCCTTTTGTCTTGGAAGGACTACTCGCAAATAAGAACACAAGACCACAAGATTTTGATTAGACAATAAATGAGGAAGCGCCTTTGGCCCGTGAAATATAAAACTTCCTTTCGAAGGTGGTCGGTTTCTGCTAATATGAATTAACACAAAAGACTTGTAAAATATCAATTGAATTGCTTGGTTGAAACGGGTAGGAGAAGGCTGGTTTTCTGGTTTTGATCAGAGGAACCGATGCCGGTTACTGATAACCGATGCCGGTTACTGATAACCGATACCGGTGGGTTCTAGGATCTGTAGGTTGGTCGCTTTATGGGGTAGTTGTGTTGTTTGTAAGGCTGTATATAGGTGGTATTTAGGAAATAAGGTGATGAGAGGTAGATGAATGATAGTTAGAGGAAATATGTATGCTGGGTAGTGGATTCAGGGATGGATTTATGAGGACTGTGATTCAAAAGGCATAAGAAATGTTATAACAGAGGACATGCAAGATGTGACTTGGTTTTAGACGAAGATGCAAGCTGATCTCCTTTCTTTGTAAACACTTATGGTATCTCCACTGCGTCTCGCCGATCAAGTGAAGAGCTGGACTGCATTTCTCGCTCCCAATGATCTTTATTGATTCAAAAATCCTTTCCTTTGATCCAAAATGAAATTTTGATCCTTTGTTTTTGGTTTGGGGAGGCCATTTACAGGGAGCCGATGGTGGTTACGTAACCGATGGCGGACGAGTAGGAACCGGCATCGGTAAGGAAACAGTAGGCTATTTTTAGTAAAACAGCCCACCTTCCCTGCTTTTCTCCCAAGAGATTAGTGGCGGGCTTGGTCAAGTGGCTAGAAGGTCGGTTTTGGGTGCGAGTAAGGAGGCATTAGTTATGGATGTGAGTCTAGACCAAGTCATAGGTCTTAATTAGGTTAGTTTAGGGTTAGGGCTAGGTCATGATGAGGTGGCAAAATGAGGTGGCAGGTAAGGTGATGTGGATTTATCAATTATAAGGTAATTAATAAATAATTGTGTAAGGTTTAGGTGATGAGGTTAAGTTGTGAGATGAGATGCGGGTCACAAGGGGTCGTAAGACATGAATTTGGTGTCTACATTAGCCCCTTATTGTCGTGTAGCTTGTGTTGTAAAGCTGCACGGACAATAATATGAAGTGGTTTCTCCTGTTAAGGATATAGGTAATCCCCCTCAAATCTATCACGGATTGAGTGAACGGGAAATCAGGGATAGGGTTGATAAAGGGTACATGTTGTAGAGAGGATGGTAAGGTGGTGGGGGAGGTCCAAGGCAGCAGACGCATGTTGAAATGCAATAGTGCGACTAGGGTACATGATTTGACGAGCAAACCAGCAATGTATAGGCAAAGGTCGATAGTTTATCCAAACAAGGGTGATATAATCAGTATCCAAGACATAGGAAGTAGCTCTAGGTTATATAATAGGTAAGGTATGAGAACGTTTAGGCATGTTCGGCGGTACCAAATGGTTGGTTTGGTTGAGATAAACGTCTCGGTCTAGGTCTAGGCAAAGTTGGTCGGACCAGATCAAGTCAAGGACCCTAATCATGCTAAAACACGAAGCAGTGAGCTCGATTGAACAAAAGGTACATGATGGATGGATAAAATAAAATGTTGATTGTGGGTATGGTATTAAAGTGATACGCCGTGGGTCAAGCCAAGTTGTTGGGTTACATAGGCGGCCTTGGGTCGGGCCGGATGGTTAGGGTGAGGCCTTGGGGTCGAGGCCAAGTTGTTCGGAATAGGTGGCGGCTTTCGGGGGTCGGGTCGGATGGGTAGGGTGAGGCCTTGGGTCGAGCCAAATGGGTAGGTAGGTGAGGCCTTGGGTCGGGCCAAATGGGTGAGGTCGGGCCGAAGGTAGGTAGGGAGGCCTTGGGTCGGGCCAAATGGGTAGGTTGAGGCCTTGGGTCGGGCCAAATGGGTAGGTTGAGGCCTTGGGTCGGGCCAAATAGGTAGGTTGAGGCCTTGGGTCGGGCCAAATGGGTAGGTTGAGGCCTTGGGTTGGGCCGAATAGGTAAACAAATGGTGTTCAGCAAAGGTGGATATAGGTGATATGTGGTTAAAAAAGGGGCAAATGGTAAATAAGGGCAAAAAATTGGGGGAAAGTTGGCAGAAAAACCGATGTCGATTCTACATGACCGATATCGGTTAAGGGACCGATACGGTTCATTAGGGCAAAATGAAACGAATATCGGTTAAGGCGAAAAACCTATAAAAAGAAAAAATACGGCTTGTCATTGTCACTTTTTTATTTTGAAAACCAAATTGACTTGTTCGACATGGAGAGTTGAGATTAGAGGTTGTATTGAGTGAGGTGGAGCTATTTTGCTTTGGAGGAGGAGTTGTTTGCGGGCCCGAGTGAGGAGGGAGGCAAAGCTGATTGCCCAGGACCCAAAGCAGATCAGAATTGGAGCCATGGCACAGGCAGGAGGAGCAGGAGGGGCTGGACCAGCTGGACCACCACCACCCATCCCACCACGATGACGTGTCATCGTACGGGTAGGCTCGGAACTCTTTATTTTGTGCATTTGAATGGTATTAAGCGAAATTGGGGGTTTGGGTAGGAATTTACATTTTTTAGGAAATAATGAGTAAATTGACGTAATTTGAAAAACTAAGAGGATAGATGGGTAAAATAGGGCAAGTCGGCTAGGTGGGTAGGTTTTTATGGTGTTTGGGTGGGTAGATAAGTATAAAAATGCAAAAATATGGGTGGGGGCCGCGCGAGGGTTCGGCTCAAATTACAGCGACCGATGTCGGTTGCTAAGCGGCTGTCGACATCAAGAGTCGCCGAAATTGTGTGGACAGGGTGTGTTGGGCTGGACCGGCGTCGGTCGTATGTCGGCCGGCGTCGGTTTGGGTTTGTATGGGTATGGGTTGGGTTGGGTGGGTTTGGGTGTTGGGTGGGGTGGGGTGTTGGGTGGGGTGGGGTTTGGTTGGGGTGGAGTTTGGTTGGGGTGGGTTGGGTTGGGTGGGTAGATTTTGGGCTTTGGGTGGGTTTGGATGTGGGGTGGGGTGGGGTTGGGTTTGGGTAGATTTTGGGCTTTGGGTGGGTTTGGATGTTGGGTGGGGTAGATTTTGGGCTTTGGGTGGGTTTGGATTTGGGTAGATTTTGGGCTTTGGGTCGGGTAGTGGTTTGGGTGGGTTGAGTTGTGGGTAGGTATGGGATTTGTATGGGTTGGGGTTAGGTGGGTTTTGGGTTGGGTGGTTGAAGGTAGGTTGCTAGAGGGGGGTGGTAGAGAGTTGGGGTGTGGTCGGGGGGATAAAAGGGGGTTTAGAGGGTAAAGTAGATGTTGTGATAAAGAGTAGGTCTAAGGATGTGGGTTGGTTTTGCAGGCACGTCAGCAGTTGACGATGCGGGATAGGATGCCCCCGCTGTTGGTGCGGATGAGACCACATGTGTCCGCAGCTCACTGGGCTATCATGTGCGAGGTGGGACTCGGTGGAGTCCAGAGGTACAGAGCGATAGAGAGAGATCACAGCCTGATGGTCGCCCTCATCGAGAGATGGGATCCGACAACCAATGTGTTCCATCTCCCGACTGGGGAGATGACTATCACGTTGGAGGATGTGTATCGCATCCTTCGACTACCTATCGAGGGAGAGGTAGTCTTCCAGGTAGATTCAGAGACTGCCATGGACAACATATTACAGGTTTTTGGAGATGCAAACTGCGCCACTTTACCTATCACAGCCATGAGTTGGGTATGGTGACATGTACCGTGCGCGCGATCAACAGCTAGAGACACTACTGGCCAGGCTGGCGATGATTGGGATTACCTGCTTCACCCTCCGGACTCGAGGGAGGCCACTTTCTACGGGCGTTGATGGGGGTGTTGCTTGAGATGATTGAGGAGCATACTTGTTGGCGCGGGTACCAGCTCAGGTATCCCGTGCAAATTTATACAAAGAGCTCTAGGGTTATCGCTCGGATGAGGCGATTCGCATTCGTTCAACATTTTTGCCGCATTGTTGGGCATATGAGCACATCATATGCATCAAAGCCGCATGGTTACCTCAGAGCTAGTGGCCACTGTGTCATATACAGACGTATATGGCTTTGTGAGGTGGTTGGGGGTCGTGGGGCAAAATGCAATGGTAGCTTCTGTGGGGAGAGACGCGTTTGGCCATGTGCATTTGTTAGAGGGCCTCGATGCCAATGTAGATATCATAATGGAGTACCTTATAGAGGTCATCACCCACAGCAGCAGGAGGCCGAGTATAGTTACGCCGGATCCAGCATGCTGGATAGCAGACGGGGAGGCCGGGAGAGTACGAGAGGATACTCCCTGCAGAGGGCACACAGTGCATGGGGTCACGACAGACGCAGCGCCCTCCTCGGGGCAAGACAGGAGGGATGGGAGTGTAGAGGCCCCACCGCCGCACCCACAAATTTCTTTAGATCTAGATTGGGCTGGGCAGTAGAGGCCACAGATGATGGCGATGATGCCGGTGCACGTACATAAGGTGGCTCAAAGGCCGGCTGTGAGAGCGCGAGGGTGGGATAAACGCATGTACCCAGACTCGTAGCTGTTGGGACGAGAGAGAGATCACCTTGTATTGTGTGTAGTTATTACAGGGGCGTTTGTCAGCCGCACGTACGTATAGGGATCTTACAGGTAGCTAGCCCAGCTCAGTACTGTGCACAGCAAAGACGACCACCAAAGCAGCACAGCCCATACGCTATGGCAAAGGTATGTGGATAACAGATTTCGCAGCAGCACACCACAGCCCAGCAGTGCATGACACATCACCAATGTGCCAGCAGCACAGCCACAGCACCACCATTGCACAGCCAGA
>CM031233.1:11114867-11162650 GCA_018340775.1 Taxus wallichiana var. yunnanensis
GGAGAAAGAAGCTTTCATCAAACTTTGTCAAGAGTATCATGACATATTTGCATGGAGCTATAAAGATCTACGTGGTTTTGATCCAGGTCTTGCGCAACATACCATCGAACTGGATCCTAATGCTTAAGCCGTCGATTAAAAACAAAGACCAATTAATCCCAAAATTGAGCCACTAATGAGAAAGGAGCTAACCAAGCTCATTGAGGCTTGTATAATTTTTCCCATCAAGCATTCCTCATGGGTAACCAATTTGGTGCCCGTGAGGAAGAAGAACGGAGAGATCCTGTTATGCGTAGATTTCAGGGATTTGAATCGTGTGTCATTGAAAGACCATTATCCTCTTCCATCGATGGAGCGAGATCCTTCAAACGGTGGCGGGAGCTCAAAGATTTTCTTTGCTCGATGGATATTGTGTTACAATCAAATCCTAGTCCAAGAATCGACCAATTCAAAACGGCTTTCACTACCAAGTGGGGCACATATGCCTACAATAAAATGCCATTCGGATTGTCCAATGCCGGGCTACTTTCCAAAGAGCCATGGACATGGCATTTAAGGGACTGATCAACGATATTATTTTGGTTTACCTTGATGATATAACACGTATACTCTAAGCATGCGAAGATCACATCACACATCTAAGGAAAGTTTTCCAAAGGTGTAGGGAATTTGGGGTTTCACTTAACCCCAAGACATGTATTTTCCATGGTGCATGAGGGAAAATTGTTGGGGCATGTTGTTTCAGCGGAAGGATTATCAATCGATCCAGCCAGGATTCATTCAATTATGTCCTTATCTCTCCCGAGTCACAAGAAGGGCCTCCAGAGCTTCCTGGGAACCATAAATTTCGTGCGGAGATTCATCCCCCAATTCGCGACATTGGCTAAACCACTGACAGCCATGCTAAGGAAAACATGCCATTCTCATGGACAAAGGAAGGACGAAAAGCTTGAAGCCATCAAAACAGCCATTTCCCAAGCTCCCACGCTTGAACCCCGTGTTTGACAAAGATTTTATCCTTTATGCTTTTAACAGTCAAGAGAGCATTTCAGGATCCTCACCCAACAAAACGATAACCCGATGGAGCAACCAATCGCTTTCTTCAGTCAATCCCTCAAAGACTACGAGTTCAAATACTCATTCATTGAAAAGCAAGTCTTTGCGGTTATTCGAGCTTTGAAGAAATTCAAGCACATGTTGTCCAACAACAAGATTCATCTGATGGTGTCTCATCCAGGTGTCAAGGAGTTTTTGCTGAACAAAGAAATGAACGAAAAGCGTGCTGGATGGATCACGAAGGTAATGGAGTATGACGTGCATATCAAAGTCACTAAACTTGTCAGAGGTAAGGGTTTATGTGAGCAACTTGCTGCAGACATGGAATCAAAAGGTAATGAGGACATGACACTCCTAAATACTGATGAGGATGTTGATCAAGCTGACTGGTTATCCAAAATGAAGAATTTCATCTTCTCAGGAGCATACCCAAAAAATATGGATAAAAACCAAAGACGAACTTTCCGTCTTCAATCTATCCCATATGTTTTGGTAGATAACATTCTCTTTCGAAAAGATTTGAACGGCGTTCTCCTTCGGTGCATAGGACCGAACAGGTAAGTAAGATACTAGAAGAATTTCATAATGGCCTATCTGGAGGACATTATTCCGCACTAAACAACACCTACCAAGATCATGCGAGCCGGCTACTATTGGCTGGATTTATTCAAGGATGCCCATCTCTGGGTAAGGAAATGTAAGGAATGTGCCTTTTTCACAGGTAAGCGAAGTGCAGCTCTTCCACCGCATCCGTTCCTAAGTGGATCAACCCTTTGTTCAATCGGGGTTGACTTCATCGAATGATTAATCCTCCATCCAGCCGACGGACATAAGTGGGTCCTTACCGCAATGTACTATTTTACTCGATGGACGAGGCGGTAGCATTAAAAGAGAGCAATGAAAAGCGCTTCTAGATTTTTGGAGGGTATAATGACAAGGTTCGGTGTTCTATTTACAGTCATTTCGCATAACGCTGGCTGCTTTTCTTGGTATGAAATTGAGTGAATGGGCTGTTAAAAATGGGGTATACCTCAAAACTTCATCCAATTACTATCCGCAAGGAAACGGATTGGCTGAGTCTAGCAACAAAAACCTCATAAGGATTATTAAGCACACAATGGAGACTAACAAGAGGACTTGGCATACACAGCTTAAGACTCGCCTTATGGGCAGATCGGATCACACCCAAAAGGGCCATTGGAAATTCTCCTTTCATTCTTGTATATGGAAGAGAGGCAAAACTCCCACTCTCATTGGAGTTACCTTCTTTGGAGTTAGCTCATCAACTTGAAGTTATAGAGAGTGATCCTCTGACAGTAAGGTTTGCTGAACTCATGGAGTTAGAGGAAGTACGAGACAAGGCTATGAAAACTTTGGAGCAGCATCAGGCTCAAGTTAAGAAATATTTTGACAAGAAGGCATCCGACAGACATTTTCAAGAGGGAGATTTAGTTCTCAAATGGGATGAAGACAGGGCCAAACCAGGCAAGCATGCCAAGTTTGACGCTCTCTGGAGTGGACCATACATCATCACAAGTTGCAAAGAGGCAAATTCATTTCATCTATCTAGGCTCAATGGAGAAGAACTGCCCATTCATGTGAATGGGATACATCTCAAAGCTTGTTTTTGAGAAGCGCCCACCCCCGTGATAGTTAAATTAGGTGTTTTCCTGCGCAAGTGCTTATGCACATTGTTGTGTGTTGTTGTTTTGCTTTCCTTGTTGTTGTGTTTTGTGTCGTTCTGCACTTTGTTTCATCATTGGAAGGTGTCAAGGAGAAGAAGGTTCAAGGTTTCCATAACAGTTCAAAATCTGCTTCATTAAATTTTTTGCAGTGTTCCATGGATGTCAAGCGTTCAACAGATTCAGTATACTTCATGCTTAGCATTCCAGGGAGATCCAGGATATCAACAATACTCAAGGAGATTTCGGGATGTGTCAAAGAAAATCATACTACTTTCAAGATTCCAACATAGACTCCATGCCCAATGGATGACTTAAGGCTACTGGAATCATGCTTAGCAGGCAATCATCCCCGAGAGGTCGCCAAAAATGTTATCCAATTTTGCACACCTGGCAAGATTGGACAACGGGGTCCTATCACGTTCAAAATAAAATAATAGTCCCAGGAACCCACCTTCGGTTATTATCGAGATGCAATAATTAAAAAATAATTCCTAAATTGCATATGAAGAGATCACCTAGCATCGAAAGGCACCCAGTTGATCTCGACTCAGTGAAGAGTTCAGGGTCGAGTTGATAAAGAACCCGGTGTCAAATTGATAGTCATCTCAGAAATCATCTCAGTGGAGACTCTCAGTTGTAAGAGCTCGACGATGGTCTTGTTAATGCAAAATATAGCTCGTTGAAAATTGACGAATGAAAGGAACTGTACAAGGATCTCGGTGGAGATCGATGCAAAAAGCTCTGAAGGCCAAGTCAGGGAGAGTCAAAGTCAACATGATGCCAGGTTTAATCCATTGAGACAGTGCTCGACCAACCACTTGGGAGAATTATCTTGTTTGACCGAGATGATATGAAATTATGCAGATATGGGAGGTTCAACATCATTGAATCTCGGGTTTGTAATTACATAATGGAAGGACTTCTATCAACCCAGGAAGAAAGTATAAGCACCATCGAATACCAATGTAAAATTGAGTCAAACCGACATCTTAAAAAGAGCTGTGAATTATAATGGTGTTCGACCTTCCTCGCCAAGCATTTGGTGCATGTGCAAGGCGATTGACATGTTGCAGTATAGCAGAAGCCTTTTTGAGCGCTTCCAACAAGCGGGTCATCCAACTATGTATTTATCTGATCAGCATCGAATGCATCCTCAAATTCGGGATTTTCCTTCAAGATATTTTTATGAAAATCGATTAAGTGACAGTGAGAGTGTTACCAGGAAACCTGAGGAAATTTATTACAAAAATTCTCTATCGAGATCTTACTCGTTTTACGATGTAGTTCATGGAAGCGGATCTCATAGAGGTATAACTGTTTCATATCAGAATATTCATGAGGCACAATTTGCTTTGCAATTATATGAGCATCTTCAACAAGTCACTAAGTTGGCGGCATAAATGATTCTTTGAAATTATCACACCTTACAAGCTACAGCTTAAATGTTTGCAGTGAGAGTTAATGTTATCCTCAAATCTGATGAATCAAAACTCGGGAGGAGGAAAAATCGGGAGCACGATCATGGCAGACTGAGTAGGTAATCCCGCAAATGGGAAATATTTTACTATCTTGCCAAGGTTGCGTGGCAAAGCTAAGGCCGGGGCCCGTGAAGTAATTGGCCGATTCCTGGACGTGGGAAATAAGGAGCAGAGTCGCCAAGTGGAAATTTCGGGATGGAGAGCCATGCTGTTCACTCCGCGTAGGGGAGAAATTGGATCAAACTGCCAAAAAAGGGGAGAAATCCGGTCAAACTGCCAAGCGTGGAAATATTGGTTTGGCAAACCATGATCAAACCTCCACGTAGGGGAGAAATCGGATCAATTGCCAAGCGGAAATATTACAATGGCAATCCGTCATGAGATTTCCGCACAGGCCGTTTAAACAGGTCCGAGTCTTTGTGCGGGTCGCCAGGAGGAACGAGTCAAATGCCGAGTGGAGCGGCGAGTGCATGGAGATCACAGGCAGCATGCATGTTGCAATACAGTAGAAGCCGTTTTCAGCGCCTCCAGCGAGCAGTTGCAGGAAACAAACATTCACTGCCGTGTATGATAGATTGGAGTCACGCCATTCAAGGCTTCATAAAGTTTGCCCGAACCAGGAGATGAAGTTTTGAAACGGTGCAGAATGAAACGATTCATATTGCTCAGCATTCCTTCTCCTAGAAACGAAACGAATGCGAAGGTCAACTCTGAAATACCTGGTCGGCCGTTTTGTATGTCACGACTCACATCTCTGTCACTCGTAAATGGTCTCTTTGAGAAACTCTGTGTGCAGCAGGCAATATTTATACCCTTCCATTAGATACGTCCAATCAGACAATAAAAGTATTCTTTTACCAGATTCAGAGAAGCTTGTTTTTAAACAATGGACGATATACTGCAGTTTCAAGCTAGTTTTATCTAGCTTTATTTCTATTAGCTTTGATCCGCGACTAAGGAAGAATTCATATGGTTGTTACTGTACATTTTTCCAAGGTCCTTTTGGTTGCCCCAGTTGTTCAACGTATTTTTTGAAGGGCTTCTTTTATGTGTTGCGAATTGTAACATAAAGGATCTTTTAGTTTCTGGAAAAATGAGTATATTGTATAGCTCACGGCTACCTATGCCATAGGTTCCAATAAAGCAGATAATTGTCGATTGGAGCTGAGATTTCCGGGTGCACTGCCAAAATACCAAGGGGCTCTTTGGCCAAAAAATCAGTCTTAGGGTGTCTATCAGACATGTTATGGGCATGAGACTGTGTCATCATCATGGCAGCATTAGGTCTTTATTAATAATGGCATTTTCTCATCGTTTGGAAGGTACAAATTGTGCTTATTATGGCAAAGCTAAACATTCTTACTACAAGTGTTATATGATAAGGAAGAACCGTGAGCATTGTGGTAAAACCATTCTTAGAGGCGTGAAAATGTGAACATGATCGAACAAATCTTGATATTTCCCGCAGATACAAAGCACAGAATAGCTCAAGAGATCGACCGAATCAAAGAAGAGCTCAATGCATGAGCTAGTGCTTGAGTTTATAACCAATGAGCATAGACCCATTGTTGTTCAGGGAGTAAGGAAATCAGATGTGCAGGATGGTAAATATGAGCTCGGTACATAGACATGTGAGAGTCCGAGTTGAGACCGGGTGCTCGGGTTGATATGCAAAACAAAGCCAGGTCGAATCAGTTGGGAGCTCGTGGTGATGTTTCATGAAGTTTGAACGAGGAATGCATAAATGGTTTCGAGTTAACAGAGCGAAATGATAAGAATCAAGTTTGATAGTCCACCATTCGGAGGACTCAATGCAAAAGGGCCCGATTGCCAAGACGAGGAAAGAGTTGGTGCGGGGTCAAAAATCGAGTGCAATACCGAGTTAGAGGATTCGAAGCTCATCAAATTTGGCTATGTGCAGATTCTATCCACATGGACCCCCCTCCTCTTCAAGTCAAACGGGTCAACGGGGGGTCCCAACATTATGTTAATTAAATTAATATTTTTATTTAAATATTTTAATAATAATATTTATTATTATTATTTAAATATTTTATTTAAATATTCTTTTAATTAATTGAGAAGACTTGGTCATCAGGCAATTAATGACCCATGATGGAACCTTCTCAGGTAGTTCAACTAACTGCAATAAATACATCATGGGCCTTCAATTTAGGAATGTAATTATGACCATTTCCTCTTCTTTCTCACATATTATTCTATAAATGTAAGTTGGAAGCTCATTTCAAAGGGTTCCAATAGTTCAGACAAGTTGGACAGTTAGATATCTCAAAGCGAGTGTATACTTTTCAAGAATCCTCTCTCTTCAAGTTGTTCTTTGTGTGTTGAGAGAACTTTCAAGCCTCCTCTTCAACACTTTGTAATGGAAAATATTGCCTCTTCTCGCATGTATGATGCATTGTGCATGTTATTGAAGCAATAAAAGTGTGTGTTTTGTGACTAATCTCGGTCCTTTCATCCTTCTATGCTTCTTTGTGCCTTTCTCATACTTGCAGGTACACTGTGCAAGTTTAAGTTTCTATTGCAGGTTCTTGGAGTTCTGTGTTTATCGAGTGGTGAAGTATTGCATGCAGTTGAGTTGTGGTGTCTGTTCACCCTTCTTGAGTTCATCCTTCTTCACTGGGAAACTGGTATATTTCTCGGTCTGATAAAGTTTAACAAAAGGAACGCGTGTCTCTTAGCCTGTGGTATCTTGTACCCTCTCTAAGTTGCAGTAGGTGAAGTTGACCTGTGGTGCACACACCCTCTTCAAATTAACCCTTCCTGAATCTGAAGACACCCTTCATTCGGTGCATCACCATCCCTAGTATAGTTTCATTTCTGTAAATCTCTTTCCCTAAAACCCCATGAAAATGTTAGCATAGGACTAGATAATCGTTTTTGTTACACTAGGAGTAGTACAGCACTTAGTTTAGGAAGAGGAAGCCGGCCTTCTCCCGGAGGTTCACCTCGAGCCCAAGTCCCACAAAATGCTTGAGAGGTGATCCCATGTGTCCCAATCACACCGAACGTCCTATTCACATCCCGGCCATTCGGGGTGCAGTGATTTGCGACAACAGGGTGTTGCTTGAGATGGTGGAGGAGCATACTTGCTATGCGTGGGCACCACGGTTTATCTAGTGCAATATATAGAGAGCTTTCAGGGGTTATCACCGGATGCGGCGATTTGGTATTTGTTTGACTTTTTACTTCTTGTTGGGCATATGAGCACATCATATGCATCAGACCAGTAGGGCTACCCCAGCAGCCAGGGCCACAGGTTATATACAGATACGGCTTTCAGAGGTGGTTGGGAGTCGTGGGGTAGCCACGAGTAGTTCTTGCGAGTCGGGATGTGGCATATTATAGACATTTGTTAGAGGGTCTGGCAATGTAGACATTGTATGGAGACCTTACAGAGGTCATCACCCACACAGAGGAGCCCGAGTACAGTTACGCTGGATCCAGTACACTTTCTGGATAGCAGGACGGAGGCCGGGAGAGTACGAGAGGATACCCCTAGAGAGGGTACGCAGGCAGATGGGGCTGCGACAGGATGAGCCACCTCCCTTCCCTCAGTACAGGAGGGATGATGTAGAGGCCCCACTGCCTGCACCATAGCCCGTGGATCCAGATTGGGCTGCTGAGAGGCCGGCAGATGATGGTGTAGATGATGCTGGTTGTACGGGAGCATACATGGTGTGGTGGGCCTGGTGAAGAGAGCCAGTAGGATAGCACCGCTTTTGACAAAATGACTTAGCAGCCGTGACAGCGAGAGCGAGATCAGCTTAGGGGGCTAGGCATGACGGTTATTACAAGGGCAACTTGCTGATGCACGAGCACGATAGGTGTTTTACGAGGTAGCTAGCCTGAGCTCGAGTACGAGCACAAGCACCACCACCAAGAATGCAGTACCCATGCCACGGCCAGAGCACAGTATAGTACCACCACCAAAGCGGGTACAATGCACACCATTGACCGAGCATAGAAATGCAGTACCACCACCACCAAGCCCAGATGACCTGACCCACGGCCCGACACAAATACCGATACCACCATGGCCACGCAGCACCACCAATGCGGCACCATCACGAGCACGTGGAGCACTTTGTTGTAGGAGTATGGGGACCCGGCCCAGCACCTACGGTGGCACGGGATAGATATATGGAGGCGAGAGCGGAGGCCCTTATCAAGATGTTCTTGATGATCTGGAGCTGATTATCAACCATATGCAGCTTATAGAGTAGAGACCTCCCATAGTCGAGAGATCGTAGGAGAGTGCAAATGTACAGCCCGGCGTGTCTGCATTACGGTGCGAGAGATGAGGCGCCACGGGGACCAGCGAGGGAGAGGTGCTTGGAGGCGGTGGGGAGAGCGAGGGATCCTCGTAGTGTTTTTGTATATAGACATGGGCACCGGTCTGCGAACCGGTTGTGTTGATAGAGGCCTGTGTGCCTACATTTATTCATTTATTGATTCATTATAGACCGGCCTGCGAGCCGAGTACGGGTTGTACAGTTGATACCGGCCTGCGAGCCGAGTATATTTTTGATATGAGGGACCGGCCTGCGAGCCGAGTCGAGATGTTTGATAGTTATTGCGGCCTGCGTGCCGGCTTTGTTGGATGATGAGATCACAGAGGCCCCGATGCAGGGCACATTGTATATTTGAAACTTGTATATATATATAGAGATGATGTTTTGATCCACATGTAGTGTTTAAAATGTTTTTAAGTATTTTGTCAATGGTTTGTGATATAGAATGTATGATGAGTTTAATTGACATGTTGATATATGGATGATGTTGATGTCTTTTGCACGTATATATGGATGACATGTTATATGATGAAATGTTGCATGTTTTGGTGCTGGTTTTGGGACATTGTTATATATGTATCTGATGAGTTGGATCCAAATGATGTATAGATAGATAGTTTTTTTGTTTTGTTTTGGTATCCTTAGTTGATGGCTTGTTTGTTTTTGTAAAATAGATGATGTTAATGAAATTGTAATGATATGTGTGGTGGATGGAAAAATATGGATAATGGTGATGAGATGCGGGGAAAAGAGGCAAAGACAAAAATTAGGTAAAAATGAAGAAAAGAACCATGTTTCAAAAGGCGGAGTGTATAACCGATATCGGTTAGGTAACCAACGCCGGTAGTTAGTAGACCGATATCGGTTACATAACCGATACAGGTTATTTAGGTATGAGCTTTTCTAAAAATAAAAAAGCTAGGGTGGCAACTTAAGTTTAGACAATAGAACAAGTCAATTTTATTTTTTTTTGATAATTGCATACTGGTTCTAAATACATAATTTAGAACTCACAATTCAAATAACCATTTATATAACAGATAACCATATGCAGCTGTAATGACTCGGAATACCTCCGATCTATTCATTCCATGACTCGGTAATCCACCGATCTATTCATGAGTAAAAAGAGTTAGTGTTTTTATTTAACACAACACTCTTGCGGTTCTCTTCCCTAATCTGGGATTCAGAATGCTCTGTCCAAGGAATCTAACTGAATAACTGTTACCATTATTCATCGGCATCTCATCCCTTAGACTAGGTGAATTAGGACAACGCAATCAGCAGCTTTGCGATACTTTGGCCAAAGATTTGAAACATATCGTTCATGTCTCGTATTCCTTAACGGCATACTCATCAATCTGAATACGTCCTTCACCCCATTCATATGTTATATAGAATGTCTTATACTGACTACTGTCAGTCCTTCCTTTCACAACTGAATCACTCGGAGGCAGATTAACAAGGTGATAATGTTATATGGTTGCCCACGAGGATTAGGGATATGATGACATACTGGTTCAACCTTGCAGTTCAACCAGTGTGTCATGATACCCCAAATCTCCGAGGCAGTCTTATAACATGACCACGTTCTTAATCGGTCCCAGGGTAACTCGTGCGAAATCAAGTGTAAATCTTAGCGATCAATGCAAAGGGTGTCGCCATAAGTCACCTGCATTGTTGTAACTTCGAGAAGATCCTAATCTTCTCGGAGGTACAGCCCTGCAGTCGACTTTATGTCGTCAACCTTTAAATCCGCCTCGAGAAGATCTACCCAATAACAAGCGTTACGCACTTGAGTTTAAATTACTTTTAAAGACTTTTCCCTAAGGTTAGCCTTTCCAAATCCCTGGATTCTTTGTCTTAAGACGACCCTCCTCTAAAAGACTCATTACTTGGTAGAGGTATTACGGTCACGCTCTCATCAAGGAGTCATTAGAATACACCTGATTCTAAAGCAACAGAATGGGACAATATCTCATAACCTTTACTTGAGATTGCCATCTGAACTCCATTGATTGCCTATCAGTTCTCTTAACTGAATTTATATCATACTTTTAAGTTTAAAGGTATAAATGATTAAGAATCCAATTTACTGTTGTCCTTTCATACTTAGGACTAGGGATTAGTAATTTAATCCAGTTTGTTTAGCGTTCTCTTTTAGGCTCAATTTTAACCTATCTTCTAGAGAGACAATAATTTAATTCCAATACTGCTTCTGCTAGAACAAATTAGAACTACTAAACACTCATAAGAATTTAATCTTATTACTTACAAGCTTTCATTGTCAATCACAAAAGCATCCATATTATACAATGATAACAATGCCCCTTCATTACATAAACCGAAGAAGGTCAACCTTCAGAAATAGAATACAATACATAAGTTTCAAACACTTATTTTCATTCCTTTCAGAACTTATACAATTACTTTTTATGCAACAGCATACTTGATATAATGCTAACGGAAAAGAAACATCTTTTCACATATAGTACATCTTATAAAATCAAGCTGTAATTCTTTATAAATCAAATAAACAATCTGATCACCCTGTCAGATCTGCATTGCTTTTACCTCTTACGGCAACCATCTCGCAAAAATAGTCAACATGAGTCAGCCTCAATGAACCGAGCATGATAAGCACTAACTTTTAAAACAATTGCAATCCATCAATTGTTTTCATTAAACACCCCGTGTTTAAATGAGATCGATATTCACATAAGTAAACATAATCGACTAAGCCCTTGTAATACAAAATGATTACAAATATGTAACTCTATAAATGTTACAGAATAGTCTTAATCACTTTCTAATATTTCATCAAATATGAAGAAACAAGGAACGAATGTACACTAACAATCAATGAATCCAAAATCACAACATTGGTCAGATTGTTTCGTCCTCCAAAAAGGAAATAACATAACAATTCGGGATTCCACCAATATGTTACAAACAATTTCCCACCGATAGCCAAATATCAATAATATTAAATAAAGGAAGAGAAAGAACCAAACCATTCATACTTCCTTTCACATAAGTTCATCACTGCACTGCCTTCACATATGAAAACATTCAACCAGTATATAAATGAACAAGTTAGACAAGCCGCAAGCAAGATCACTGTTTAATCAAGAAACAGAAACACAGCAAACTCTGGTACAACAACTAACACATCAACAATTCATGTATCAATCCTACTCCCAATGCTAGTTCCTTTTACACAGTAAGGTTTTGACACAAGTTGAAAACAAGAAACTACAAGCGTATCGCTGAAAACAACAACCTCATTGCATCAAGCAATCTAAGGTTTCCAATGAACTATGCTATGTTGCCCACACGGTATTTCCAAATCATGCACAAATCGATGATTAATTGGAAAAGAACATAGCATACATATTCTTGCTCAGTCAAAAATCGGACTGAAGTAAAAGAAAGGAATTCAACCAAACGATCCTTACCTTGCCGCATGCAAGTCTTGGTGAGATATTCGTGACTTACCCAAACAAGGTCAGAACACGAAACGGTCATCCATGCTCAAGGACCTCAGAAAGTGACAAAGACAGTGTCCAAGGTCAAGCTCAGAAAGAGACAGAAGTACTAGTTACCTTTCCAGAATTCCAATGATTCAAACGGAGGTAACAATTCAAGCAAATGAATATGAATTCATACTGATATTCATCAACGAAGCATAACAAGAATCAGACAACAATTACTCTCTGCCAATCATTTTACACTAATTTGCACAGGTCGAAGACGTACATGCCCACCTAAGAATCTGTACCTCAAAATCCCAAAAACACGAAGGAATTCCAATCGCAATAACAAGATCGAAATACATGTTATTCCATTAAGTCGCCGGCACTTAAAATACCACAACTTAACTTTATTCAGCTCAAAAATAAAATGAATCATTCAATCGACTCCTCAGAGTCGTCCAATTCACAATAGTATAAATCTATATATTCACACTGTAACTGTTAAAGGTTTGCACTCATAACCACTGAACCCTACAGCAACGTACTATGAAATTGGTTGATAAATCCATATATGCCATTCATGGCTAACAATCAGAATGAAACAAGTGAAGCAAATCGAATACCCATTTCAAGCAAGGAAATCTATTGGGCTGCTACGAAACTTTCGAACAGCTTTCACATAGAAATGAAAATGCATACACAGGAAGTCTTTATCCTTTAATTATTTCAAATAACAATGCCAAAAGCCCTGTTTCGCTTACCAAAGCTTTCACAAAAAAATCCATTCACAAAACTTATGGATGAATCTACATTCCCAAAGCAATAGATAGCAATATACGATTCAATCATCGACTCCACTGAGTCGATACAACAAAGTACAGGTGTATCTATATTATACACACTGCACAAGTAATCCCGCTAACCTAATAACAAGGAAAACAACTCCCGCTAGGTCGAAAAGACTACGGTAACACTACAGTTTCCTGTTCCAAGCCAAAAATTGAATACAAATGAAACCCGAAAGTATCATTAGTCGCTGTCAACAAATCCCACGACAGAGTACCCAAAGAAGCGATAATACTAATCAATCTTACTGTATTCATCCAAATCATTCCATACGGTTTCTATAACAAGAAACAATACCACGAATTAAGACATACAGTGGTCTTATACTGCACACAGGTATATTCTAAGGGCTCACGCCAAACAGGCCGAACACTCAAACCTTTATAAATAAATACCTCACATGCATAAGCCAGAATAAATACTCAAACAAATAGAGTCGAAGTTCGATTTCAACAAACACCCATCAAGCGGAAATTGTAAAATCGAACCAGAAGAGATACAGTGCCAAAAATCAAACTAGATCTCATAGAAAATTCATCTAATCTTCTCAAAACATTTGAACAGAGTTGTTTTAATGAAAGCACTTGAAAGACAGCAAGATATTTAAAGGTTAGGGCCTAGCATGCCTGTATTTTGATCAAATTTCCGAAGCAGACCACAGGAAGAGCTCAAACTTCCTTTTCTTTTTCCACGATAAAGCGACCAACAAAATTTCGCTGTCTCCTTCACAAATATATCCTCCATGACAGAGAAAGAGCCGAGAAATTCATTCTTGCCATGCAACTCAAAGAGAATCAAAAGTGCGAAGAACCAAGAAAACCAAGCAGAGAGCAAAAAAGACCGAAAATCGCGATAAGCCAAACAAACCCACAAACTTCCCGTCTGCATGCCTTCTCGCGAGTTCCGTGCTCGCTTTCCGAGAAAATTAAATGTCATTAAACCAATTTTCCCGCTTAAACTCTACTCCCACCGACCGCCAGAATTGGCGACAGTCCATCTAAAAACTCAAGTTCATTTCCAAACTTAGCAATTGCCAAGTCTGCACAGATTAGCCGCCGCTTAAGCCTCCGCCATTGACCTGTCCCTTATCCTTATCCCTTACATTAATTGCCATGGAAAACACCGCCGATGGTTCGCCACCCTTCATAGGCCCCTTCATAATCTCTTCATTAGTTAGGTTAGTATCTTAGGTTAGAGTTTAGGGTAATACCCACACTAACAAATTTACACAAAGATACTAACTTAGGATATTAACAAATAGCCTAGGTCTAGGTTAGACTAACAATAATCTAACCCCTAGGTTAGGTTTTAGTTTTAGGTTACTAACCCTTAATAATTCAGTTTGGTCCTTGTCCTGAAAACTCGGAAAGACTCAGATCATACCTTCTAGAACAGAGTTAGCTCCTGTTCATATTGCAGAATTGTATGTCAACGAATTATTACCTGGTCTACAATCGAGACCTTCCAGATATACTTTGATATCGGGAACCGTTTCATTTCTCAAGATCAGCCTGAGTCATACTCCTGACCAGCTTATTAAATGCTTCCATACCTTGCAACCTCTTCAAGGTCCGTGATATAATTTTATCACAAATGATTTAAAGCATTACTTGGATCAATTCCTCTCGATCCAAGTCTAGATATCATTGATGAATACCTCTATAATTCATTTGATCGATTAATATTCGTGACACAAAATGAAATAAATAAAAGAGTCTATTCATATTTTGACTCAGTCAAGATCTGCAATCTGCAAGAAATTCAATACATATCAAGCATGATTTCTGAATCGAGGAACACATCCTTTTACAAGAAATCACATATCAACACTTGAATGCTTAGGAGAAAGTAACAACAGTTCAGGGTGTTACATGCTTCCCTCCTAAAAAGATTCATCGTCCCGATGAATTACATATTAAATTTAACCTTCAGGTCAATCAATTTATTAGTACACAAACAATGTGACTACTTCCATATTAAATAGTTTCAGAAATCAATGTCACAACACTTTTATTCAACCTGAATAAAGTCTGCCTTCATCTGGCTTTCATAAATACTTAAAAACAATAAGTTCATAACAGTATTTTATCAACAGATTTCATTCTGTTGCAAAAAGAGAAGGAAAAGCAATTTTCATCTCTTCCAGGTTTTCCCAAGTTGCACTTTCTTCGCTAAACTGGTCCCACTGGACCTTACATTGCTGAATATCACGATTCCTCAAATGCAATTGGCGAGTTTCCAGCACTCTTGTGGGTTTAACCACGATTATTCCTGGGTCTTGGACCTGCAAGGAATTCCAATTTAAAACATGTGACAGATCTGAAACGTATTTCTTAAGCAAAGAAATATGGAAAACATCATGCATACGAGATAAAGCAGGAGGCAATGCTAAACGATAAGCTACAGGATTGATTATTTCGACAATTTCGAAAGGTCCCACAAATCGTGGTGACAACTTGGCAGCCTTGCCAAAAGTTATAGAACTCTTTCTGGGTTTAACACGCAGAAAAACCTTATCACCAAGCTCAAACTTTCTATCAACCCGCTTAAGGTCAAAGATAGCTCTTCTTCGCATCTATCCGCCGCTTCCTTTAATCGCTCACGAATCAGCTTAACTTGCTGTGCTCCATCTCTCGTGAGAATCTCTGGTCCAATTACCACTCTATCCTCTACACTGTCCCAACTTACAGGGGTTCTGCACTTTCTTCCATAAAGTGCTTCAAAAGGTGCCATCTTAAGAGATGAGTGATAAGTGTTGTTGTATGCGAACTCAACTAATGGGAGATACTCTTCCCATTTATACTGTTGATCCATGCAATACATTCGCAACATGTCCTCCAACACTTGATTTACCCTCTCAGTTTGCCCATCCGTTTCTGGATGATATGCAGAACTGAAGTTTAGTTTTGTTCCTAGGGCTGCGTTAAGCGTTTGCCAAAACCTTGACGTCATTCTAGGATCCCTGTCAGATATAATCAGTTCTGGTACACCATGCAATCTGAAAATTTCGTGTACGAACCTCTTGGCCAGCACTGGTGAATCATCCTTTAGATTTCCAGCGATGAAATGAGCTACCTTAGTCAGTTTATCTACAACTACCAGGATAACATCATGTTTATTCCTGGACATAGGTAGTCCTTGTACAAAATCCATGGTTATTACTTGCCATTTGTACTGCGGTATGCTATGAGGATATAATGATCCCAAATAGGTGCATATGCTCTGCCTTCACCCGCTGACATTCCAGGCAATGAGTCACAAAATTTATCACATCCTTTTTCATACCTTTCCAGAAGTATTGCTGTTTCAAATCAGCTAGCATTTTTGTGATACCGGGGTGCCCAGAGAAAGGTGAATTATGAAATTCAACTAACAACTTCTTTCTCAAATCATTCAGCACAGGTACATATACCCTATTTTCATAACGCAAGATTCCTTCATTATCAAGATGAAAACCTTCATACCTTTTATCTTTAGGTTCTGCAGCAAGCGCTGCTTTTACTTGCTGAAAATATGCATCTGATTCTGAGGCACTTTTTACCTCGTCTTTAAACTGAGTTCTCAACGTTATAAGAGCAGAAATGTGCCTCCTACGACTTAGAGCATCAGCTACTCTATTCTCCTTCCCTTTGATATAGCTAATATCAAAGTCATATTGTGATAAAAATTCTAACCACCTTCTTTGTCTGGCATTCAGATTGGGCTGAGTAAAAATATATTTCAGTCCCAAGTGATCAGTTTTCAACTCAAAAGGTTTCCCTAGTAAGTAGTGTCTCCAGACTTGAAGCGCATGAACAATGGCAACAAGTTCCAAATCATGAGGGGCATAATTCAGCTCATGAATCTTAAGTTTTCTACTTTCATAAGCTATGACTTGATCATTTTGTAGCAAAACACCTCCAAGGCCTTCCCGAAGCATCGCCATAACAAAAATTCCCATTAGGGTCTGGTACAGCCAATATAGGTGCAGAAGTCAACCGGTCTTTCGACTTTTGAAAGCCGCTTCGCACTTGTCATTCCACATGAATTTCTTATCCTTCTTCTCGCAATGAAGTTATTGGTGCAAATACCTTAGAAAAATCCTTTACAAATTTTCTATAAGTAACCAAAGAAGACCCATGAAGCTTCTTACTTCATGCACATTCTTTGTGCAGCCACTCGCTTATTGCCACACTATTTTTGAAGGATCTACAGCGATTCCTTCCTTACTTATGACATGACCCAAATAGTGTACTTCTGAATCATAGAAAGAACATTTGGATAACTTACCATACAACTTTCTCTTTCTCAAAATTCCCAAAACTATCTTCAAATGCTCATTGTGCTCCTCAACGCTCTTAGAATAAATGAGAATATCGTCCAAGAATACAAGCACAAACTTGTCCAGGTATTCTTGAAAAATATTGTTCATTAAATTCATAAAGGCTGCAGGTGCATTAGTTAACCCAAAGGCTAGAACTGTAAATTCATAATGTCCGTACCTTGTTCGGAAAGCTGTTTTATGAATATCTTCCTCTTTAATTCTTAGCTGATGATAACCAGATCGAAGATCTATCTTAGAATAAACCGCTGCTCCACGCATCTGATCAAACAGATCATCGATCCTAGGAAGTGGATATCGGTTCTTGATTGTTGCTTTGTTCAACATCCGATAATCAATACACAGCCTCAGTGTTCCATCCTTCTTTTTCACAAATATCACAGGTGCTCCCCAAGGTGAAACACTTGGTCTAATCAATCCTTTAGACAAAAGCTCTTGTAATTGTGCCTTAAGCTCGACTAACTCAGTAGTAGTCATCCGATAAGGCGCCTTGGAAATAGGTTCAGTTCCAGGCTTGATTTCAATGGTAAAATCAAATTCTCTCTTGGGTGGTAACCTTGGTAATTCCTCAGGAAAAACATCCCTGAAACTTTGTAACAGTGGAATTTGCTTCATGTAATCACTATCTTCTTCTGAAGGTTCAGATATCTTTACTGCATAAAGGGTACATCCTTTATTCTTAGCCTTTTTAAGCTGCATAGCTGACAGCTTTTCTAACTGAAATTTCTCGTTTCACACCTTGAATCTCTGCTGATTCCAGCTGATCATCTAAACATTTTATGTTCTTCTCATAGCAATCTACCTTTGCTTTATGGTCAGATAACCAATTGACACCAATAATAATGTCATACGATCCCAAAGGTGTAACATAGAGATCAACTTCCGTGGAGAAATTAGGTAAATCAAGGACTGCTCCAAAGAGACACATACTCACTGTATGAACAGAATTATTACCATACTCTACAGTCCAAGATTTATCCATCTTCCCAGCTTTTCTTTTAAGTTTAGAAGCAAGTTTATTAGAAATAAAACATTCAGTAGCTCCTGTATCAAAAAGAATAGTGACAGGTATGCCGAATAACTTACCCGGAACTTCTATAGGTGTTGCTTGCTTTTCAGCTTGCTTGTCTCTTCGCAGCATGTATGTATCTTATGTCATTGATTACGATCATCCTTCTTTAAAGGACATTGATTTGCGTAATGATCTTTACCACAAGTGTAGCAGCCTCCTACAGGTCCCTTCTTAGGCTCAGCATTACCTCCAGCCTTGTAATTGTCACGCTGTCCCCCATAGGACTTCTGTCCATTATTATAATTTTTAACAAAATTATCCCTTATATTTCCAGCAGGCTTATTTACTGCTGCTTTCTTATTGTTATCTCCTGGAAACTTACTCTTGTTTCCAAACTTTTTCCATGGTCCTTTCTAAGGTGCAAGAGAGGTTGAAGAAGGGTTTGCGCCTTCTTCCGCACTTCCTCCTTATGAGCAGAAATAGCCTTCAATTTCTGTTCTTGCCTTATGGCCTTTTCAACAACTCCTTCCATAGTGGTTGGACTGTGAACATCGACCTCTCCCCCTATCACAGGATTCAATCCCATGATGAATTTCCGTATCCTGAACTTTTCGTCAGTTTGATACTGCGGTACATACTTGAGGAGTTTTGTAAACCGCTCCCAGAATTCAGTTACTGTTAACTTCCCTTGAGTCAAGTTCTGAAATTCTGTCATTTTCTGATCATAGAAAAGTTGTGGCAGCCAACGTTGCCTAAAATAGCCTTTAAATTGATCCCAAGTGATATTGGTCTCATCAATGTTTAGCTCAGCTTTTCGGCTATCCCACCACGAAGATGCTTCGTGAGAAAGCTGATAGGCTCCCCATATAGCCTTAGTTTCTTCTGAGAAGTTCCTTATCGCAAAGTACTTCTCCATTTCGCTGAGCCAGTTCTCAGCTCCATCTCCTAATGTGGTGCCATCATACTTAGGTGGACTTATCCTTTTTATATCATTAGTGAGTTCTCACGCTAATCTGCCTTTTTGTTTTCTCGTTGCACAGTGCATTCACAAAGATTAACATCAACACCCGTGTCGGGATTGCCCTCGGAGGTTGCTGATTATTATTATCAGCTTCTTCATCCTCCTCATTTCCCGTCACCTGCTGTTCAAGTACAGCCAAGCGATCTCTTGTGTCCAACAGGGCAGCAAGGATCTCATCCAGTTTCTGGGTTGTCGCCGCTCCTCCTTCAGGTGGAGCATTACTCGCAACGTTTCCCCTTGTTCTAACCATTTTCTGTTACAAGAAAATTCAGGTTTTTATCAGATTATGGACTCAATAGGTCCAAGAGCTGCAACCTTCAGCTCTGATACCAAGATGTAACATCCTCATTTTAGACAATAGAACAAGTCAATTTTTTTTTTTTTTTGATAATTGCATACTGGTTCTAAATACATAATTTAGAACTCACAATTCAAATAACCATTTATATAACAGACAACCATATGCAGCTGTAATGACTCGGAATACCTCCGATCTATTCATTCCATGACTCGGTAATCTACCGATCTATTCATGAGTAAAAAGAGTTAGTGTTTTTATTTAACACAACACTCTTGCGGTTCTCTTCCCTAATCTGGGATTCAGAATGCTCTGTCCAAGGAATCTAACTGAATAATTGTTACCATTATTCATCGGCATCTCATCCCTTAGACTAGGTGAATTAGGACAACGCAATCAAGCAGCTTGCGATACTTTGGCCAAAGATTTGAAACATATCTTGTTCATGTCTCGTATTCCTTAACGGCATACTCGTCAACTGAATACGTCCTTCACCCCATTCATATGTTATATAGAATGTCTTATACTTGACTACCGTCAGTCCTTCCTTTCACAATCGATCACTCGGAGGCGATTAACAAGGTGATAATGTTATATGGTTGCCCACGAGGATTAGGGATATGATGACATCTTGGTTCAACCTTGCGCTTCAACCAAAGGTGTCATGATACCCCAAATCTCCGAGGCGATCCTTATAACATGACCACGTTCTTAATCGGTCCTGTGGTAACTCGTGCGAAATCAAGTGTAAATCTTAGCGATCAATGCAAAGGGTGTCGCCATAAGTCACCCGCATTGTTGTAACTTCGAGAAGATCCTAATCTTCTCGAGGTACAACCTGCATTTGACTTTATGTCGTCAACCTTTAAATCCTCCTCGAGAAGATCTACCCAATAACAAGCGTTACGCACCCGAGTTTAAATTACTTTTAAAGACTTTTCCCTAAGGTTAGCCTTTCCAAATCCCTGGATTCTTTGTCTTAAGACGACCCTCCTCTAAAAGACTCATTACTTGGTAGAGGTATTACGGTCACGCTCTCATCAAGGAGTCATTAGAATACACCGATTCTAAAGCAACAAAATGGAACAATATCTCATAACCTTTACTTGAGATTGCCATCCGAACTCCATTGATTGCCTATCGCTCTCTTAATCGAATTTATATCATACTTTTAAGTTTAAAGGTATAAATGATTAAGAATCCAATTTATGTTGTCCTTTCATACTTAGGACTAGGGATTAGTAATTTAATCCAGTTTGTTTAGCGTTCTCTTTTAGGCTCAATTTTAACCTATCTTCTAGAGAGACAATAATTTAATTCCAATATCGCTTCGCTAGAACAAATTAGAACTACTAAACACTCATAAGAATTTAATCTTATTACTTACAAGCTTTCATTGTCAATCACAAAAGCATCCATATTATACAATGATAACAATGCCCCTTCATTACATAAACCGAAGAAGGTCAACCTTCAAAATAGAATACAATACATAAGTTTCAAACACTTATTTTCATTCCTTCTTAACTTATACAATTACTTTTTATGCAACAAAGATACTTGATATAATGCTAACGGAAAAGAAACATCTTTTCACATATAGTACATCTTATAAAATCAAGTCAGTAATTCTTTATAAATCAAATAAACAATCTGATCATCACTGCTGTCGATCTGCATTGCTTTTACCTCTTACGGAAACCATCTGCAAAAATAGTCAACATGAGTCGGTTGATGAACCGAGCATGATAAGCACTAACTTTTAAAACAATTGCAATCCATCAATTGTTTTCATTAAACACCCTGTTTAAATGAGATCAGATATTCACATAAGTAAACATAATCAGACTAAGCCCTTGTAATACAAAATGATTACAAATATGTAACTCTATAAATGTTACAGAATAGTCTTAATCACTTTCTAATATTTCATCAAATATGAAGAAACAAGGAACGAATGTACACTAACAATCAATGAATCCAAAATCACAACATTGGTCAGATTGTTTCGTCCTCCAAAAAGGAAATAACATAACAATTCGGGATTCCACCAATATGTTACAAACAATTTCCCACCGATAGCCAAATATCAATAATATTAAATAAAGGAAGAGAAAGAACCAAACCATTCATACTTCCTTTCACATAAGTTCATCACTGCACTGCCTTCACATATGAAAACATTCAACCAGTATATAAATGAACAAGTTAGACAAGCCGCAAGCAAGATCACTGTTTAATCAAGAAACAAAAACACAGCAAACTCTGGTACAGCAACTAACACATCAACAATTCATGTATCAATCCTACTCCCAATGCTAGTTCCTTTTACACAGTAAGGTTTTGACACAAGTTGAAAACAAGAAACTACAAGCGTATCGCTGAAAACAACAACCTCATTGCATCAAGCAATCTAAGGTTTCCAATGAACTATGCTATGTTGCCCACACGGTATTTCCAAATCATGCACAGTCAAATCGGACAGATTAATTGGAAAAGAACATAGCATACATATTCTTGCTCAGTCAAAATCGGACTGAAGTAAAAGAAAGGAATTCAACCAAACGATCCTTACCTTGCCGCATGCAAGTCTTGGTGTGATATTCGCGACTTACCCAAACAAGGTCAGAACACGAAACGGTCATCCATGCTCAAGGACCTCAAAAAGTGACAAAGACAGTGTCCAAGGTCAAGCTCAGAAAGAGACAGAAGTACTAGTTACCTTTCCAGAATTCCAATGATTCAAACGGAGGTAACAATTCAAGCAAATGAATATGAATTCATACTGATATTCATCAACGAAGCATAACAAGAATCAGACAACAAATTACTCTCTGCCAATCATTTTACACTAATTTGCACAGGTCGAAGACGTACATGTCCACCTAAGAATCTGTACCTCAAAATCCCAAAAACACGAAGGAATTCCAATCGCAATAACAAGATCGAAATACATGTTATTCCATTAAGTCGCCGGCACTTAAAATACCACAACTTAACTTTATTCAGCTCAAAAATAAAATGAATCATTCAATCGACTCCTCAGAGTCGTCCAATTCACAATAGTATAAATCTATATATTCACACTGTAACTGTTAAAGGTTTGCACTCATAACCACTGAACCCTACAAAGAACGTATTATGAAAATTGGTTGATAAATCCATATATGCCATTCATGGCTAACAATCAGAATGAAACAAGTGAAGCAAATCGAATACCCATTTCAAGCAAGGAAATCTATTGGGCTGCTACGAAACTTTCGAACAGCTTTCACATAGAAATGAAAATGCATACACAGGAAGTCTTTATCCTTTAATTATTTCAAATAACAGTAGCCAAAAGCCCTGTTTCGTCTTACCAGGCTTTCACAAAAATCCATTCACAAAACTTATGGATGAATCTACATTCCCAGCAATAGATAGCAATATACGATTCAATCATCGACTCCACTGAGTCGATACAACAAAGTACAGGTGTATCTATATTATACACAGTCCACAAGTAATCCCGCTAACCTAATAACAAGGAAAACAACTCCCGCTAGGTCGAAAAGACTACGGTAACACTACAGTTGCCTGTTCCAAGCCAAAAATTGAATACAAATGAAACCCGAAAGTATCATTAGTCGCTGTCAACAAATCCCACGACAGAGTACCCAAAGAAGCGATAATACTAATCAATCTTACTGTATTCATCCAAATCATTCCATACGGTTTCTATAACAAGAAACAGCGACCACGAATTAAGACATACAGTGGTCTTATACTGCACACAGGTATATTCTAAGGGCTCACGCCAAACAGGCCGAACACTCAAACCTTTATAAATAAATACCTCACATGCATAAGCCAGAATAAATACTCAAACAAATAGAGTCGAAGTTCGATTTCAACAAACACCCATCAAGCGGAAATTGTAAAATCGAACCAGAAGAGATACAGTGCCAAAAATCAAACTAGATCTCATAGAAAATTCATCTAATCTTCTCAAAACATTTGAACAGAGTTGTTTTAATGAAAGCACTTGAAAGACAGCAAGATATTTAAAGGTTAGGGCCTAGCATGCCTGTATTTTTGATCAAATTTCCGAAGCAGACCACAGGAAGAGCTCAAACTTCCTTTTCTTTTTCCACGATAAAGCGACCAACAAAATTTCGCTGTCTCCTTCACAAATATATCCTCCATGACAGAGAAAAGAGCCAGAGAAATTCATTCTTGCCATGCAACTCAAAGAGAACTGGTGCGAAGAACCAGTAAACCAGCAGAGCAAAAACCGAAAATCGCGATAAGCCAAACAAACCCACAAACTTCCCGTCTGCATGCCTTCTCGCGAGTTCCGTGCTCGCTTTCCGAGAAAATTAAATGTCATTAAACCAATTTTCCCACTTAAACTCTACTCCCACCGACCGCCGTGAATTGGCGATACCATCTAAAAACTCAAGTTCATTTCCAAACTTAGCAATTGCCAAGTCTCGCATGATTAGCCGCCGCTTAAGCCTCCGCCATTGACCTGTCCCTTATCCTTATCCCTTACATTAATTGCCATGGAAAACACCGCCGATGGTTCGCCACCCTTCATAGGCCCCTTCATAATCTCTTCATTAGTTAGGTTAGTATCTTAGGTTAGAGTTTAGGGTAATACCCACACTAACAAATTTACACAAAGATACTAACTTAGGATATTAACAAATAGCCTAGGTCTAGGTTAGACTAACAATAATCTAACCCCTAGGTTAGGTTTTAGTTTTAGGTTACTAACCCTTAATAATTCAGTTTGGTCCTTGTCCTGAAAACTCGGAAAGACTCAGTATCATACCTTTTGTAGAACAGAGTTAACTCATGTTCATATTGCAGAATTGTATGTCAATGAATTATTACAGTGGTCTACAATCGAGACCTTCCAGGATATACTTTGATATCGGGAACCGTTTCATTTCTCAAGATCAGCCTGAGTCATACTCGACCAGCTTTATTAAATGCTTCCATACCTTGCAACTCGCTCAAGGTCCGTGATATAATTTTATCACAAACAGATTTAAAGCATTACTTGGATCAATTCCTCTTGATCCAAGTCTAGATATCATTGATGAATACCTCTATAATTCATTCCGTGATCGATTAATATTCGACACAAATGAAATAAATAAAAGAGTCTATTCATATTTTGACTCGACCAAGATCTGCGTAATCTGCAAGAAATTCAATACATATCAAGCATGATTTCTGAATCGAGGAACACATCCTTTACAAGAAATCACATATCAACACTTGAATGCTTAGGAGAAAGGCGGGGTTGAGGATGAATGATAGTGTACCAGCGCTGTTGTCACGAATCCGAGCGGATGTAACGCCAGCTGAATGGACATTGATAAATCATTTGGGGTTAAGTGGAATCCACTATTATTCACGAATCGCACGTAACCATGCTATGTTACAGGCGTTGATTGAGAGATGGAATCCTGAGACAAATACCTTCTATCTGCCAACAGGGGAGATGACAGTAACATTGGAAGATGTGTTCCGTATTTTGAGACTCCCTATTACAGGAGAACCAGTATATCAGGCATTACCTAGTGCTATGCGGGGAGCGATAACAACAGTATTTGGTCCATACGCACGAGATTTGATACAACGAGGTTTGTCATTCACATATGGGATAATGTATGCAGCACACCCTGAGGAGACAAGGTTAGCAGTGATATTAATGATAGCGGTAGGGTATTATGCATTACCGAGGGTGGATGGGGGAAGATTTCCAAAGGCATTGATGTGTGTTATTTGGGAGATGATAGAAAGGAACGTGACTTTTGCATGGGCACCTGCATATTTGGCGGAACTATACAGGGGTTTATGGGCTTATAGGTTAAATCACAGAACGACACTGGATTGTTCATACTTATTACACTGTTGGGCCTATGAGCACATTGTTTGTGTGTGACCAATAGGCCGACCCATCCAGTCAGGAGAGACCGGAGTACAGAGGTTGGGATTCAGATGATGGGTCCAGACAGAACAAGAGGCAAGATCTCAGGCCGTGACGGGTGACATTGAGTATTACAGTAGGTATGGGAGAGGGTGATGGTTGCGGATATCTGTTGGAGGCCTTACGGGAACTATATGGTAACCGAGAACATAGCTGAGGAGTTGAGGGGTGTAGAGTGATTGAGGTGGATCGCGGGGCACAGGCCAGGTGAATATGAGAGGATTCCTATAGATCGCGTGTGGCGACAATTTGGATTTGTGCAGGAAATACAGCAGGCTTATAGACCATATATGAGGATCGATGTAGAGGCAGCATTCTCACCTCCCCAGCCAACACCTCCAGAAGGTCCTGAAGAAGTAGCAGCCGATCGCAGGGTAATGGACGCAGGAACGACAGAGGCCTATAGATTATGGTGGGTAGCAGAGCTGCAAGGTGTACGTGATCATCCTGACATAGTGGTGATTACAGCAGAGAGGGATCATCTGCAGCATTTGGTTCAGCAGCTCCAAACGCAGGTGAATGAGACAAGAGGATTGTTAGCGGTTGCGGAGTCATGGGTGGAGAGACTAGAGGCTGGAGTCCTCCATGCGAGAGGGCGTATTCATATGTTACAGGAGAGGTTGGCAGATCAGTGGGCGGTACCAATAGCCGTGGTACCTTTGAGGACAGAGAGGCTCCGGCGAAGGCGCGTCGACGATCACATCATCACCTGGTCGGATGAATCGTGAGGGTCTAAGTAAATGTTATAGAGGTATAAGAATAAATAAGGATGCCGACCTGCGTGTCGATGATAGAGAAGATGTATTTGTTTAACATCTAAATAAAATTGAATATGTATGTTGATTTGAGTTATGAAAATAATAAGAATGTTTGTTTTTGATTTTCGGTGTTTTGAAAAAAGGATAAAGAGGAATGTGATGAAATAGAAATACACAAAAATATTTATATTTACCACACATGATAGGTTATGGTAGGGGGGTCGAGCTAACCTTGGGAGACTCCATGTCTCCGAAGTGCTGCCTACATAGCCCATTGCACAAAGCAAGGAGGGCCTCGAGATCGATGTAGTTCTCCCTTAGGATCGGGAGAGGTGAATTCGGGAAATTTGGTACGGTTTAGGTAATTTGTTGGTTGGTAAGAATATTGATATTAATATTGGTAAGGTAAGGTTATTGGTGTCGGTAATGAATTGGTGATGTTGTAAAAGGTATAAGGGAAGTGAAAGTTAGCCTACCCAAGTAGAAGGGAACCATGTCCTGATTAAGATCAACACACAATCCTAGATGTGAGGTAAAGCGGAAAGAGTGCTCCGTAGGTGAAAAGAGCTAAACAAACCACACAACGTAGAACAAGCTTGAGGCCCTAGGTACCGTGCATAGACGAGAAGTCAATAGGTGAAAAGAGTTGTATGATCACAATATATCGGGTGTACGTTACGTCCCTTGAGTTGAAACAAATGGTGAGGTGAGGTGGATGATATAGCTGAGGTACAGAGAACTTGTTACAAAGTGAGTGTTCTGACGAAAGAGAACCTACCCTAAATAGACAAGTCCATGACCCAAAAAGTTCTTTTGAATGAGGCTTTTATTTGACTGAATATAGACTGATCGATGCGGGAAGTCTACAAGGGATATTGATTGTACTATTCTTGAGGTCTTCGCAAAGCTGATCAATGCGAGAAGCTTCTGATAAAGGCTGACTGTGTATAGCTGTCCTTCGAGGGAGCAGTCTATTTATAGTAGCAGATATGATTTTAGTGTATAGTTGTCCTTCGGGGGAGCAGTCTATATATAATAGCAGCAATAATTTGGCATATAGCTGTCCTTCGAGGGAGCAATCTATATATAAGGTAGATAGCTAGATGTCCTTTTGGCGTGAAGCATCTAGTTTGGTAGGAAGTTTGACTCAAGAAAATCCCATAAGAATATGGCTTATTTTAAATATTTTGAAGTCATGGACTAGACGAAAAAGGGGAAGGCATCGTTTGAGGGGAGGTGAGAAGTGAGCTTCTTTTTATTTGGAGATGTAGGAAACAAAATGTATGTAGCGGTAAATGAGCTCAAGGGACGAGGAGTAGGTAGATAAGAAGTGATATAACACTAAATTCAACAGTAGAATGGTCGAAGATGCAAGGCATTAAGGGGTTCAGGCTCAGGTTTACCATTAAGCGAAGCTAAACGATAAGTGCCTGATCCATAAGTGTGAGTGATTATATAAGGCCCAATCCAATTAGGAGCAAATTTTCCACGTTTGCTCTTTTCTATTGTGGTTACATGTTGATTCTCTTTGAGGACAAGCTCACCAACCTTAAAGGTACGCTCATGAAGTTGCTTATCATAAGCACACTTGATACGTTTTTGATAGATTTGGAGGTGATCAAGAGCTGTAAGACAACGCTCGTCAAGAAGCTCCAATTGGGCTAACTGCTCTTGGCGGAAATCATCGTTGGTGAGAATATCCTGAAGAGATATTCTAAGGGAGGGTATTTGTACTTCGAGAGGTAGGACAGCCTCGGTACCATATACCAAAGAAAAAGGTGTGGCATTAGTGGAGGTACAAATGCTAGTACGATAAGCCCAAAGGGCAAAGGGAATGTGATCGTGCCAATTTCTTCCGGATTTATTGACAACTTTCATGAGGATTTTGGTTAGGGTTTTATTAGAAGATTCACTGACCATTGGCTGCATGGATAGTAAGGCGATGAGAAACTAAGTTTGATACCAAAGTTGTTACAAGGTCTTGTAATAACTTGTTTTTAAAGATTTACCATTATCGGTTATTAGGCGATGAGGAATACCAAAATGACAGATAATGTGATGGTTAATGAATTCGACAATTTTTCTTTTTTTTGATCAAAACGAGTGGAATGGCTCCACCCATTTTGTGTAATATTCGGTGGCTGTGATTATCCATCGGTGACGTTGTGAGCGAGGTCGGGTGAATCTCACCAATAAGGTCTAAACCCCATTGTGAGAAAGGCCAAAGATCTCATGCGACTGCGCAGCGGATGGCTAGGAGTATGTTGAATGTTGGCATGTTGTTGACACATAACACAATGCTTAACATATTCGTAGCAGTCATTGTTAAGAGTAGGCCAATAATAACCTAGGCGAAGGATTCATTTAGCCATGGGAAGGCCACTAAAATGTCCCCCACAAATCCCATCATGGACTTGTTGGATGGTATAGGTGACCTCCGCACCGGTTAGACAGCGAAGGAGGATGCCATCAAAGCCACGTTTATAGAGGAGTCCCCCATGACAACATAACGCGAAACACTTTTAAGAAAAGCACGTTTTCAGATTACTAGTAAGGTCGGCGGAGAATAGAGATTGTAAGGTAGTCGTGAAATTGGTGGTACCGGGTATCCTGCGAATTAGTAGACACAGTATTTATCATACAAATGACCGGGGTTGAGTAGGATGGGGCAAAAAGTTGTTGGACTACGACGAATAATTCAGAGTCGAACAGGTGGGCGGGAATTTGCGAGGCTAAGCAAGCCATAGTATCTACAAATTTGTTAGTGGAGCGGGAATGTTTTGGATAGAATAGTGAGTAAATAAGGCTAGAAGTGAATCCACGTAGTGTTTGTACTTTTGAAGTTCCTCATTTTTACATTGGTAGATGCCCATAACTTGATTGACTACCAATTGAGAGTCACCAAAAATATTGATAGATTTGATACCTAAGTGTATCACAACTTGGAGACCTAGAACAAGGGCCTCGTATTCCGCTGTATTATTAGTGCAGGGGAAATCAAGCCGGAATGAAAGAGGCATAGGTTCAGCATCAAGAGGGATGAGAACAACGCCGGCTCCTCCGCCACGCTGGCATTTAGATCCATCGAAGAAGAGGGTCATTTGATACGACTCTTCCCTGAGTGAAAGAGTGGTGATGAGTTCGTCGGGGAAATTAAAATTGGTGAATTGTTCCCCAGGTAAAGGGGCCTCTGCAAGTTGGTCTACAAGATTTTGTCCTTTGATTGACTTCATTTGTTGTACAAACTCAAGGTCGAGGTCAGCGAGGAGCATAAGTCATCGAGCGATGCGATGGTTTAGATGCGGTTTGGCGTACATATAAATGAATGGGGTCCGTGTTGGTGATGAAAAAGTTTTGTGATTCAGGAGCTAATGTCGGAGTTTGGTGGCTACGAATGATAGGGCTAGGCACAATTTTTCTACATGTGTATACCTAGTCTCGTAATCCACGAGGGTATGACTTATATAATAAATGGCTGTTCTCGGCGTGATGAGTCCTGATGTGCGAGCATAGCTCCTATAGCATGGTCGTAGCGGAAAGATAAAGGTAGAAAGGGCCGATCGTCCTAGGGTGGGATAAGCACGGGTGGCTGCAAGAGATAGGATTTGAGAGCTTCAAAGGCTTTGTGACACTCTTCACTCCATTGAAAGGCAATGTCTTTTTTAAGAAGGTGATGAAAAGGGTGACATCGATCCGAGAGTTGAGAGATAAAACGCCGGATGGATTGAAGTTTACCCTATAAACTACGCAATTGTTTGAGGTTTTGGGTGGGGGCATTTCTAGGATAGCTTTTACTTTAGATGGATCGACCTCGATGCCACGTAAAGAGACGATAAAGCCAAAAAAATTTCCCGAAAGAACACCAAAGACACATTTCTTTGGTTGAAGCTTGATCAATATTGCAACAGTGATCGAAAATAATGGTTAAAACATCGAGATGTTCACCGCGATGTTTAGATTTGCCCGAAGATCATCGACATAATCCTTAAGGATAGTGTGCATAATGTCATGAAAAATGTAAGTCATAGCCCACTGATAGGTAGCACCAGCATTCTTAAGGCCAAATGGCATGACACGATAATAGAAGGTTCCCCAAGGAGTTATGAAAGCGGTTTTATGTTGATCGGCGGGTGCAACCAAAATTTGATTGTATCCTGAAAAGCCATCCATGAGAGAAAGCATTTCATGGCCCGCAGTGAGATCAACAAGTTGATCAATACTTGGGAGGGGGAAGTCATCCTTGGGGCAAGCGAGGTTAAGGTCTCGAAATCCGTGCATATCCGAAGTCCCCCCGTCGCTTTAGTGACAGGTACAATGTTAGAAATCCATTGAGGATAGTCAATAGGCAAGATGAAGGAAACAGAAAGAAGTCGTTGAAGCTCTTCTTTGACCAAGAGGGCAATGCGTGGATGCATTTTTCTCAGTTTTTGTTTGACTGGTTTGGAATCGGGGTTTAGGGTGATGTTATGGATGGCAATGGTAGGATCAATTCCTGGCATGTCCGCGTAGGACCAAGCGAAAGCTTGGTTGCAGGTACGGAGAAAGGTAGTAAAGGCAGCTTGTTCTGATGTGTTAAGGGATTGTCCGATCTTCACAATGTGAGGATCCTCCTCCATGTGGATGTTGATTTCTATAGTCGATTCATTCAACATGGTTTGAGTTTCAGATGGTAAGGCGCGTTGAAGATAGGAGTCATCCGCCCCAAGGTAAGTGAGGATGGAGTCGTCATCCTGGCACTCAACAACATTAATCAAAGGCGAATCCTCTTCGATCATGTCTGGATACAGAAGGGGAAGAGAAGATGGGTCCTCATTATCACGTTGATAAGTGAGAGGACCTATGAAGATGGCATTTATGAAAAAAAAAAGTTAGGAGGGATAGATTCAGGGTCCATTGATTCTGTGGGTGATGATGGCAAAGTGGGTGATGATGGTTTGGTAGGGGTGACGTCGTCTTCTTCTAGAATACAGCTGACACGAGGTGTCTCCTGTGTAGGTGTTTCAGGAAAACCGAGACCACTACGATCATTGTGTTTACGGGTAGTCACGGGAATGAGTGTATGTCGGCCTTGTTCGTAAAGACCAAAACCAAAGCCTTTCCAAGCACAGCGAGTCAAGAAGGTGAGGGCGAAACGACGATTTGTCAAGTATTGAAAATCGGATTGGAAGGGAACCACACCAAGAGGAGGTTTAGGGGTAATGGAGGATGCGTCAACACCCCCATACGTTAGGTTGGTGCGGCAATGGGGTGGTCCGTAAGAGATTACCTCCCCCACGTGACGGTTGTAGGTGGGATGTGCATGTAATTGTCCATACTCCTGCGGGGTAGGGAAAGAACTAACGTTATATAGGCGGTACTCCCCCAGCGTAAGGCATTGAAAAACATCTACTAAGGGGTCGGAGGTTGGGATGTTATCCACGGGAAAGGAAGTACTATTTGTAACGGTGGTTTCATTGGTTGAAGGTGTAGGTGTGTCGGAAGTAGATGGCTGGGTTGGATGAATGGGTGTCTTGACTGGTACAAGCACATCATTAGGGCGATACAACATATTGCAAGTTTTGAAGGGGGGAGGATCAGCTTTTACGGTGTAGGACTTCCCCTCGTACTCAAATTTTATGCATCTATGTAAGGTGGAGGGAACGCATCCCATAGCCCGGATCCAAGGGCGGCCTAACAACATATTGTATTGGAACTCTCCCTCAAGGACATAGAAGAGTTCGGGTAAAGTACGTGGTCCTACACGAATGTTAAGGATCACGGTGCCTAAAGTGGAAGTAATAGCATCATTGAATGATCGCAACATGATGGGGTTGGCACACATGCAACTGGAAGGGATATTCATTTGTTGGAAGGATTTTGAAGAGATGATATTTAGGCTGGCGCCCCCGTCAATCATAACATGACGTACCCGGATATCCCGAACGTACGCTGAGATAAAAAGAGCAGTCGTCGATCTTCAGATACAAAGTCGATAATTTCATCTTCGGAGAAATGAAAGGAGCGGCTTGCTTGTCTGAAGCCCGAAGTGGTTGGGGAGATAGGTTGTTTAGTGAGAGAGGCAACGTGATTGGGTGTTAGAATGGAGGCAACGGGTAGGGTTTCATTAGGTAAGACCTCGATCCCTTGAAGAATTTCAATGAGAGCTTGTCGATGAGATTCAGAAGTCTGAATGAGATCATATAGTGTCATTTTTACGGGTGATTGGTGAAGCTGTTTAATCATGGCTCGATGGGCAGCTCCATTAGAGACGGGGTAAGCAGGTCCACGAATAACCACTTTGGGTGGTGGTGCAATCGGGATGTTGGACGGAGAAGGAGAGGACGCAGGTGTGCTTTCTTTCGCTTTCTCATTGTTTTTCTGCGCTCGAGTAGCAACACTAATCATATTAATTTCGTAGACCTGAGATGAGGAAGATGATTGGGATAAATCATGGTCTTCAAGAGGTGGGGTTGTAATAATGACAGATCTTGGTGAGGCGGGGACAGATGGTATAGGAGAGGGAATGGAAACTAAAGGTCTCTCCCTTCGTAAGTTGTCTTTCTTAACCTTTCTATCTGGGAGAGGTGACTGACGAAGGATGGTTTTTAAAGCTTTGCATCCCTCCACATCATGTCCTGGTGTGCGGTGATAAGCGCAGATCTTAGACTCATCATAACCTATAGGTCGAGGTTTAGATGGGTCATAAGGTCTAAGTGGGGGTAGGGAAATGGTCGCATTCTCTACTAACATAGCAAGGATTTTGGCGTAAGATCCTTTGAGTGGGTCAAAATCAGAAGAGGATGAGGGTATTGATTGTCTGGATTTCGATAATGTTTGGGTATGGTTGGTTCGTGCGGGTGGTGGTTTAGCCAAGGGGTGTTGACACGCGGTTTTCACTAAATGTGGTTTCTTTGGCAAGCTAGCTATTCAATGGTTAGATGATAAAGCTACAGATGACGTGGTAGTGGGACACAACCACGGAGAAAGGGGAGTAGCAGAGAATAAATCCTTTGATGATGGAGTTTGTTTAGGGTTGATTGGTGGACCGGATGCGTGGGGTGATAATGTTGATATACCCTTTGATCCCTGTATGGGTGCAGAAGGCGTAGGTCGTTTTGAAGAAAATGCAGGAGGTATGATATATTGGTGCAAGGTGGAAGGATGAGGTCCCAATATGGAAGGTAGGTATGACGATGATGGTTTTGATTGTGATAGAGGCACAGGTTGAGTGTGTCTCCTAGGTGGCGGGGCGGCTTTATTCTTAGACAAATCTAGTCGCTTAGGCGGGTGTGTTAGACTGGGTATTGGCGAGGTCCCAAGTGTAGGGGAAGATTTGGTTAGGTTGATAGAGGTGGATGGGATATTGAGTATAGATACGGGGGGTGAGAGTGAGGACATAGGCATTTTGAGTTTCTGTAAACACTTCGGGTATATGGTAGAGGTATCGGGATCGGTCATCTGCATTTGAGTAGAATAGGGAGTACTCAAACGTTCCCATAGGATTCGTCTATCTTCTGTGGAATGACAATCCTCACGTGTGAATATGAACTTTTGTACGGAAGAAAGATGGGTTATGATTCCAAATCCATCGTGGTGTGATACAGGGGGTAGATGAGGCACTGTATCAATAGATGTTAAGAGGTCGACTGGTCGTTGAGAAGATTTAGGTGATGAAGGACTAATAGGTAGGAGGGCGTGTTTGAGAGGATCTGTCATATTTAAAGAATATGGTGATGTCGGTTTAAGAGGTTTCTTGTCTAAGGATGACAAAAGAAGTGGCGAGCCTTCCTCTTGTATAGCAAGAATGGTAGAAGGAGACGTTTGGGAAATAGATAAATTAGATAACATCCGCTCACAGTCTTGCAAGGATGTGGTATAAGAAGGCTCATTTGTGAGAAGGGAACTCTGGGCAGCCAATTCCTTGATGGGTAAAGGAACGACAAGGATTTCAGTTTGTCTTGATGACGAGGAATGGGGTTCGGTTTCCTGCGTTAGTGAAGAGGCTTGATTCAGAATTTGTTCGATAGAGGTCTTTGGCTGAGAATCGAAGACTGCATGGATCTCATGAACACTCTCCTCGGCTAAGATATCTTGATTTAGATTACTGTTAGAAGAATGATTCGGGAATGGTTTGTTGAATATTTTCAAATTTCAGTTAGCAGGGCGTTAGGATTATCGAGGGCTATATCCCCCGCATCAACCATTTCCTGCACTATGTTTTTCAACATCTTGCAGTTCTCATGACTGTGTCCCTTCACGCGGTGGAAGTTACAGAAGTCATTTTCTTTGTACCAGGAAGGTATGGCGCGAGTGGAATCAAACCCGAATGAGGTTTAACAGGAGGTAATGTAATGGCTCCTGCTTTGAGCAATTTTTCCAATATCACACTATATGTTTCTCCCAAGGGAGTGTAGTTGATGGGTTCTGCTTTATACTTATAAGTGGTTTTTGGCGGGGTATTAGACGGTGGTTGGGATTTGACCATCACCGCGTGGACAACTCCTTTTGATTTAGAAGAAGTGGACGCATGAGGAGTGGTGGTATTTGGTTTATTGGTAGAATCAGGAGTTCGGAAATTGGGGTTTTTGTTACGCAACCGCAATTTCTCTTCCTCTAAGGCTCGAATTTCTAGTTTTCGAGCCATAGTAAAGGCTTCATCGAATGTATGGAAAGATTGAATTTGGAGGGTAGGGAGATGTGCTTAGTGCAAGCCCGCGTAAACAGATTCGATAAGTTTGGTTTGAGGCAAGGCATATGTAAGTTGGTTGATAAGGCCCCACCATCATCCAACGAAATCTCATGATAGATTCGTCTTCAAATTGTCGGATGGCATAGAGATCGGTGATAGATAATTTCTTGGCAATGTTAATGGAGAAATGATCCAAGAAAGATTGGGCTAGTTGGTTAAAAGAGAAGATTGAGTGCTTTGGTTAAAGCACTCGTACCACTCAAGGCGTCCCGATAAGGACATGGGAAAGGTGCGGAGTAATAAGGCATCATCATGAGCAATCAAATAACAAGCATGTCTAAATGATCGCAAGTGTTGTTGAGGATCCTCTTTACTATTAAAACGAGTAAATTTCGGCAATTCCCATTGAGGAGGATATGAATGAAGGGGGACAGAAGGGTGAATGGGCTCCCGACAAACTTGCTCATATGTCAAGGCGCTACGACTTCCCGAAACAGAAGCCTCCAGGTTTTGCATTTTGTCCATCATTTGTTTGATGAAATCTGTGGTTGGATGGGATGATGGTGCGGTTGTGGTAAACGGAGGAAAATTGGGCCAAGGGCCTCCGCTGGACAATGGTGGGGTTAAGTGTTGATAAGGTATGGAGGATGAATATGTTGAGGTGACAGAATAGGGATGTCCCATATAAGGTGTTGAGGTTACTGGATACGTGTATGGGAATGAAAAGGTAGGCGGAGCTTGAGAAGGAAAGCTCGTGTGGATAGGTGGCAGAGAACAAGTCATGAATGGAGTAGTCTGCAAGAGAGATGAGGTAGGGGCAGTCGGTGGTAATGATATGTGGGGTCCAAGATTAGCCAAAGGAAAGCCAATCTGAGTCGTATGAATCTCTGAAGCTGTCGGATTGGGAGATGGGGCTAAAGGTGCAGGAAGCAAGGTGGTGTTATCAGGTGGAGTGGGAGCTAAATGAGTAGCTATACTAATAGGCATACCAACAAGGAGCTGACCATCAGGTGTACGGTCAGGGGTATGAGACAAATAGTATTGTACAACACTAGAATTAGCATCCAGAAACTTGGCAAAGTCCTTATCTCCCACAGGAATTTTAGGAACCTCGCTGGTATCCGTAGGATTCCCCACAGAATGTGAAGGGGGTGATTCAGGCAAAGAAACAGAGCAAGCATGTGAAACCATGGCGGTGGCTTGCTTTCGAGTGATAACAACCATGGACAGGAGTTCACAGTAGGGTTTCAATCTGTCAGGAATAGAAACAAACTCAGACTGGTAAAATTGGTAGGTTGCTGGTTTGTCAGGAATTGGAAAAGACAGTAACCGATATCGGTCTAGTAACCGATGTCGGTTACACTATAGCCGATGTCGGTCAGGTAACCAATGTCGGTGTAAGAAGTCTGGGCTAACAAGATATAAAAAGGCTGCTAATTTGATTTTTAACAACGTTTAGTATACTTGTCCAATTATTGATCACAGAAGACAGAGTATGAGAAAGAAAATAGAACTAAAAACAAGCAAGATGCACACACAAATCCAGAGATTAACCCTAGGGTTAATTTTAATTATCGTGGGCTTATGCCTTTAGACATAGAATGATGGCAGAATCCTAAACAAGAGACTTAGGGGAAATGTCAAGTTGTTTTGGCTTATAAGGTTACCTCAATCGGGCGGAGGAATACCGCGGAAAAAAAGGGGGATGTTTGAGCTGTTGTGTTAATTGTGAAGTGATTCGGTATGTGTTGTGCAGTGAATGTAAGATTAATTTCCTGTCAATACCGTGGATATCACCCCACGTATACGACTTGTTACTTAATCTACGTTCACTAGAATTGAAAAACAACAAGCGAGGAATGCAATGCACGTGTTTTAAACCCAAACCGAGAATTATGTTTGATGAAGCAAGAGAGATGACTTTCACTAATGCGAAACTAGGAAAGCAAGACAAATTCTTTACGAAATATATAACAAAAGCAAAGCAACAAAGCAAGTATGCTTCCTAAAATGAAAAATAAGCAAGAGAAACAGAAACCCAAAATGGGTCCCACCAGGCGTGCCAACATGTTTCACTCGGAATGTGTCGTTCCTTTTAGAAATAGATAAGGTTAGGGGCTAGGAGGAATACCTATTGAATGTTGAGATGGTGTGCGTGTAACGTAGAGAAAGATCAGGCTGACTGCGAAGAACTCCTTTTTGTCTTGGAAGGACTACCTGCAAATAAGAACACAAGACCACAAGATTTTGATTAGACAATAAATGAGAGAACTGCCTTGGGCCCAGGAAATATAAAACTTCCTTTCGAAGGTGGTCAGTTCCCCTGCTAATATGAATTAACACAAAAGACTTGTAAGATATCAATTAAATTGCTTCTTTGAACTGGGTAGGGGAAAGGCTGATTCCTGGTTTTTAGTCACAATAACCGATGCCGGTTACTAATAACCGATGACGGTTATTGATGACCGATATCGGTAGGGTATAGGATCTAAAGGTTGGTTGTTCTGTGGGGTGGTGGTGTTGTTTGGTAGCTGTGTTATTTGTAAGGCTGTAAATGGGTGATATTAGGAAATGAGGTGATGAGAGGTAGATGAATGATGGTTAGATGAAATGGCACGCTGGGTAGTGGATTCAGAAATGGATTTATGAGGACTGTGATTCAAAAGGCATAAGAAATGTTATAACAGAAGACATGCAAGATGTGACTTACTGGTTTTGACGAAGATGCAAGTTGATCTCCTTTGCTGCAAACGCTTCTGGTTTCTTCACTTGTCTCTGCTCGGTCAAGTGAAGATCTGGACTCTGTTGATCGCTCCCAATGATTTCTCTTGATTCAAAATCCTTCCACCTCTGATTTTGGTTCGGGGAGCCCATTTACAGGGAGCCGATGGCGGTTACGTAACCGACGGCGGTCGAGTAGGAACCGGCATCGGTAAGGAAAAAGTAGGCTATTTTTAGTAAAATAGCCCACCTTCCCTGCTTTTCTCCCGAGAGATCAGTTGCGGGCTTGGTCAAATGACTAGAAGGTCGGTTTTGGGTGCGAGAAAGGGGTCATTAGTTATGGGTGTAGGTGTGGACCAAGTTATGGGTCTTAATTAGGTTAGTTTAGGGTTAGGGCTAGGTCATGATGAGGTGGCAAAATGAGGTGGCAGGTGAGGTGATGGGGATTTATCAATTACAAGGTAATTAATAAATAATTGTGTAAGGTTTAGGTAATGAGGTTAGGTTGCGAAATGGGATGCGGGTCACAAGGGGTCGTAAGACACGAATTTGGTGTCTACACCTACTCAGTGAGCTATTTGGTGAGCTCCCAAGCAAGCTACTTTGTGAGCTCCTAGGTGACGTCCCCAATGAGATACTCAGTGAGCTCACAAGTGAGCTCAAGTCAACCTACTCAGTGAGCTATTTTGTGAGATCCTAGGTGAGCTATTAGATGAGCTCTAAGTCAAGCTGTTAGGAAAGCTCCCAGGTGAGCTACTTGGTGAGCTACTCCACAAACTCGAGGTGAACTACCGATGAGCTTAAGGGAAGTTGGTAAGGTGAGTGTATAGCAAGATCAAGGTAAGATGGTAAGGTGAGCCAATTGGTAAGCTCCCATGTGAGTTTCTACGTGAGCTGTTATGCAAGCTCACATGTGAGTTTTTGGGTGAGCTGCTTGACAGCTTCAAGGTGAGATGAAGTTTATCTCGCTCGGTGAGTTCTGGACAAGCTCCTAAGAAAGCTCAAGGAAAGCTAGCAAGGCAAGCTGTTAGGTGAGCTCCAAGGTGAGTTTTCAAGTAAGTTCAAGTCGAGCTACTCAATGAGCTCCTAGGTGAGATACTTGTTGAGCTCCTAGGTGAGCTTACATGTGAGCTACCAGATGAGCTCAAGGTTAGTTGGTAAGGCAAGCTCAAGGTGAGCTCAAGGTGAGCTCAGGTGAGTTGGTAAGGTGAGATGTTAGTCAAGCTCCCAGTGAGTTACTTGAGGAGCTCTCGTGAGCTCAACTCACACCGATCGCTGAGCTCCTAGAAGAGCTCCCATGTGAGCTACTTGGTGAGTTGTTCAGAGCTCTTAGGTAAACTTATAGGTGAGGACCCGGGTAAGTTGTTAGGTGAGCTCCTAAGGGAGCTAATTAGTGAGCTCCTAGGCAAGGTTCCTAGTGAGCTACTCGGTGAGCTCACAAGTGAGATCAAGTCAACCTACTCGGTGAGCTACTCGGTGACCTCCTAGGCAAGCTTATAGGTGAGCTCCTAGGCAAGCTATTAGGTGAGCTACTTGGCGAGCTGCTCGATGAGATCCGAGGTGAGCTACCAAACAAGCTTAAGGAGAGTTAGTAAGGTGAGCTCTAAGTGAGCTCAAGGCAAGCTAGAAAGGCAAGCTGATAGGTGAGCTCCCATGTAAGCTAGTAAGGTGAGCTATTAAGTGAGATCCCTAGAAAGTTTTTAGGTAAGCTCAAGTTGAGCTACTCAATGAGTTCCTAGGTGAGCTACTTGTTGAGCTCCCATCTGAGCTCCTAGGTGAGCTGCTTGGTGAGCTCCCAACTGAGCTCAAAGGCAAGATTTTTGGTAATATCTGAGGTGAGTTTACATGTTAGCTACTAGATGAGCTCAAGCTAAGTTGGTAAGGTGAGATGTCAAGTGAGCTCCTAGGCAAGTTCACAGGTGAGCTCAACTTGAGCTGAATGGAAAGCTCCCAAAATAGCTCCCAGGTGAGCTACTTGGTGAGATGTCTTGTGAGATCCCAGGTAACGTGCTAGGTGAGCTCCCAAGTGAGCTAATTGGTGAGCTGACAGGTGAGGTCCTTGGTGTGGTCACAAGAAAGCTCAAGTCAACCTACTCAGCAAGCAATTTAGTGAGCTACTTGGCGAGCTACTCGATAAAATCTGAGGTGAGCTCACATATGAGCTCAAGGTGAGGTTGCAAGGTGAGCTCCTCTGCGAGCTCAAGGTGAGCTGGTAAGGTGAAACTAATAGGTAATCTCCCATGTGAGTTTCTAGGTGAGATTTCAAGTGAGCTCCCATGTGAATTTTTGGGAGTACTGCTTGACAAGCTCCTAGGTGAGCTCAAGTCAAGTTGCTCAGTGACCTCAAGGTGATCTGGCAAGGTGAGCTATTAGGTGAGCTCTGATGCATTTTTCTCGGCAAGCTCAAGTCAAGTTGCTTGATGAGCTCCCCGGTGAGCTCCTTACCAAGCTCCCATCTAGGATCCTAGGTGAGCTACTCGGTGAGCTCCCATGTGAGCTCAAAGGCAAGCTTGTTAGAAATATTTAAGGTGAGCTTACATCCAAGCTACCGAGATGAGGTCAAGGTGAGTTGGCAAGGTGAGTCATCGGGTGAGCTCCCGGAAATTTCCTAGGTGAGTTACTTAATGAGCTCCTAGGCAAGCTCAACTCAAATTGATTGGTGAGATCTAGAAGAGCTCCTAGTGGAGCTACTAGGCAAGTTCCCAAGTGAACTACTTGATGAGATGCTCAATGAACTCCAAGTTGAGCTACCATACGAGCTCAAGGTAAGTTAGTAAGGTGAGCTCCTTAGTGAGGTCAAGGTGAGCTAGCAAGGTGAGCTGATAGGCAAGTTCCCATGTGAGTTATCAAGGCTAGTGGTCAGGCAAGCTCCCATGTAAGTTTTCGAGAGAGCTTCTTGACGAGTTCTCAGGTGAGCTCAAGTCTAGCTACTTGGTGAGTTCCTAGGTGAGCTCAATGTGATTTGATAATGTGAGCTATCAAGTAAACTCCTAGGCATGTTTCTGGGTAAGCTCAAGTCGATCTTGTCAACAAGCTCCTGGGTGAGCTACTTACCAAGCTCTAAGTTGAGCTCCTGAGTGAGCTACTCAATAAGCTCCTAGGAAAGCTTGTCGGTAATCTCTAAGGTAAGCTTACATGTGAGCTACAAGATGAGCTAAGGGTGAGTTGGCAAGGCAAGCTCAAGGTGAGTTGGCAAGGTGAGCTCAAGGTGAGTTAGCAAAGTGAGCTATTAGGTGAGCTTCCAGGTGAGTTCCCAGTCAAGTTACTCCACAAGCTCGAGACGAGATCAACTTGATCATATGGGTGAGCTCCCAGAAGAGCTCCCAAGTGAGCTACTTTGTGAGATGTTTAGAGATCTCCTAGGTGAGCTACTAGGTGAGCTCCCAAGTGAGCTACTTGGTGAGCTCCCAGGTGAGGTCACCGTCATACTAGTCGGTAAGCTCAAAAGTGACTCAAGTCAACCTACTCAGTGAGCTGCTCAGTGAGCTCTTAGGCGAGCTCCTAGGTGAGCTATTAGGTGATCTCCCAGGTGAGCTACTTATGAAACTACTCGATGAACTCTGAGGTGAGATACTAGATGAGCTCAAGGTGATTTGGCAAGGTGATCTCCTCAACAAGCTCAAGGTGAGCTGATAGGTGAGCTCTCATGCGAGTAGGTAAGGTGAGCTATCTTGTGAGCTCTCAGGTGAGCTCAAGTCGAGCTACTCAGTGAGCTCAAGGTGAACTGATAAGGTGATCTATCAGGAAAGCTCCCAGGTGAGTTTCTGGACAAGATCAAGTTGAGCTGCTAGATGAGATCTTGTACGAGCTACTTTCTGAGCTCCTAGCCAAGCTCCTAGGTGAGCTACTCAGTGGGTTCCTAGGTAAACTTGAAGGTAAGCTTGTCAGCAATCTCTTAGGTGAGATTATATGAGAGCTACCAGATGAGCTCAAGGTGAGTTGGTAAGGCAAGCTCAAGGAGAGTTGGCAAGTCAAGGTGAGTTCCCATGTCAGTTCTCAAGTGAGTTACTTGACGATCTCTCAAGTGAGCTTAACTCAAGCTGATCAGTGAGTCCCAGAAGAGCTCAAAGGTGAGCTACTTTGAAAGCTATTCATTGAGCTCCCAGGTGAGTTACTAGGTGAGCTCCTAGTGAGCTACTTGGTAAGCTCCTAGTCGAGGTCCCCGGGAAGCTACTTGGTGAGCTCAAAAGAAAGCTCAAGATAACCTACTTGGCGAGCTACTCGGTGAGCTCCCAGGTGAGTTGTTAGGAGAGCTCAAAGGTGAGCTACTTACTGAGCTTCTTGATGAAATCCAAGATGATCTACCACATGAGCTCAAGGCGAGTTGGCAAGGTGAGATCCTCTATGAGCTAATGGTGAGCTGGCAAGATGAGCTGATAGATGAGTTCTTATGCGAGTTTCTAGGTGAGCTATTAGGTGAACTCCCATGTTAATTTTTGGTCGAGCTGCTTGACGAGCTCCCTAGTGAGCTCAAGTCGAGCTCCCAAGTGAGTTTCTAGGAAAGCTCAAGATGAGCTACTCAATAAGCTCCTAAGCAAGCTAATTATCGAGCTCCCAACTGAGCTCTTAGGTGATCTACTCAGTGAGCTCAAAGGTGAGCTCAAAGGTGAGCTTGTTGGTAATATCTAAGGTGAGCTTACATATAAGCTACTAGATGAGCTAAAGGTGAGTTGGAAAGGTGAGCTCAAGGTGAGCTCAAGGTGAGTTAGCAAGGTGAGCTGTCAAGTGAGCTCCATGGTGAGTTCCTAGGTGAGTTTCTCGGAGCTCCCGGCAACATCAACTCGAGCTGATCGGTGAGCTCCTAGAAGATCTCCCAAGTGACCTACTTAGCGAGCTATTCGAGAGCTCCCGGGTGATGTCCTCGGTGAGTTACTCGGTGACCTCACAAGTGAGCTCAAATCAACCTACTCAATGAGTTCCCATGTGAGCTAGTAGGTGAACTCCCATGTGAGCTATTAGGTGAGCTCCCAAGAGAGCTACTTGGTGAGCTTCTTGATGAAATCTAAGGTGAGGTACCAGACAAGATCAAGGTGAGTTGGTAAGGTGATCTCCTTAGTGAGCTTAAGGTGAGCTGATAGGTGAGCTCCCATGTGAGTTGGTAAGGGAAGCTGTAAGGCGAGCTCCCATGGGAGTTTTCAGGTGAGTTACTTGACGAGCTACAAGGTGAGCTCAATTCAAGCTACTTGGTGAGCTCTTGGGGGATTTGAAGGTAAGATAGCAAGGTGAGATATCAAGAAATCTCCCATGTGAGTTTCAGGGCAAGCTCAAGTTGAGTTGTTTGACGATATCCTAGGTGAGCCTACTTGATGAGCTCCCATGTAAGCTACCAGATGATCTCAAGCTGAGTTGGCAAGGTGAGTTGTCAGGTGAGCTGAAGGTGAGTTGGCAAGGTGAGTTGTCAGGCGAACTCCAAGCTGAGTTACCTGATGAGCTCCTAGGTGAGCTCAACTCGAGCTGATCGGAAAGCTCCCAGAAGATCTCCCAAGTGAGATACTTAGTGAGTTATTCGGCAATCTCCCAGGCAAGTTGCTAGGTGAGCTCCGAAGCGAGCTCCCAGGAAAGGTACCTGATAAGCTACTCAATGAGCTCACAAGTGAGCTCAAGTCAACCTACTCAGAAAGCTACTCAGTGAGAACCCATGCGAGCTATTAGGTGAGCTCCTAGGTGAGATACTTGGTGAGCTTCTTGGTGAGCTGATAGACAATCTCCCATGCAAATTTGTGGGTGAGATATCAGGTGAGCTCCCATGTGAGTTTTCAAGTGAGCTACTTGATGAGCTCCCAAGTGAGCTTAAGTCGAGTTGCTCGGTGAGATCCCGGGTGGGCTGGTAAGGTGAGCTGTCAAGCGAGCTCGCAGTGAGTTTCAGGAAAGCTCAAATCAAGCTGCTTGTCAAGCTCCCAGCCGAGCTCCTAGGTGAGCTGTTCAATGAGCTCAAAGGTGAGCTTATCATTAATCTCTAAGGTGAGCTTACATGGGAGCTACCAGATGAGCTCAAGGTGAGTTGGCAAGGTGAGCTCAAGATGATTTTGTAAGGCAAGTTGTCAGGGGAGCTCCTAGGTGAGATCCCAGGCAGGTTACTTGACAAGATCTTAGTCGAGCTCAACTCAAGCTGATTGGTGAGATCTTAGAAGAGCTCCTAGGTGAGCTACTTAGCAAGCTATTCAGTGAGCTCCTAGGTGAGCTGCTAGGAAAGCTCCCAAGTGAGATACTTAGCGAGCTCCTAGGTGAGGTCCCCGGTGAGATCACAAGCGAGATCACAAGCAAGCTCAAGTCAACCTACTTAGTGAGCTACTCGGTGAGCTCTCAGGTGAGCTATTAGGTGATCTCCTAGGTGAGCTACTTGGTGAGATACTCAACAAACTTTGAGTTGAACTACCAGATGTGCTTAAGGTGAGTTGGCAAGGTGAGCTCCTTAGCAAGCTCAAGGCGAGTTGGTAAGGAAATGTCCCATTTGAGTTCTTAGACATGTTATCAGTGAGCTCCTATGAAATTTTTTTGTGAGTTGCATTACGAGCTCTTAGGTAAGCTCAAGTCAAGCTACTCGGTGAGCTCCTAGGTGAGCTCAAGGTAAGCTAGCAAGGTGAGCTGTCAAGTGAGCTCCCAGAAAGTTTTCAGAAAGCTCAAGTCAAGCTGATTGATGAGCTCTCATGCAACTCGCTTCGAGCTCCTAGCTGAGCTACTCAGTGAACTCACAGGTGAGCTTAAAGGTGAGCTTGTCAGTAATCTCTTAGCTGAGCTTACATGTGATCTAGCGAGATGAGCTCAAGGTGAGTTGGCAAGGCGAGCTCAAGGAAGCTCACCGATAGCTCATCTTTCCAACTCACCTTGAGCTTACCTTGCCAACTCAACTTGAGCTCATCTGGTATCTCACATGTAATCTCACCTCGAGATTTCAAATAAGCTCACCTTTGAGCTCACCTAGAACCTCATCGATCGCAGCTCACCTAGGAGCTCACCGGGAGCTCGGTGAAGCAACTCGCAAAGCAGCCTACCGAGAAGCTCGACTTGGCTTACCCGAAACTCACATGGGAGCTCACTTGAAATCTCACCTTAACAACTTACCTTGAGCTCACCCAGTAGCTCACCAAATAGCTTGACAAGAGCTCACTCAGGAGCTCGTTAAGTAGCTCACCCAAAAACTTACATGGGAGCTCACCTATCAGCTCACCTTTCCAGCTTACCATGAGTTCACTGAGGAGCTCACCTTGCCAACTTGCCTTGAGATCATCTGGTAGCTCACCTTGGATTTCATCAATTAGCTCACCAAGTAGCTCACTTGGGAGCTCACCTAAGAACTCACATGGGAGCTCACCGAGTAGTTCACCGAGTAGGTTAACTTGAGCTCGCTTGTGAGATCACTGAGTAGCTCTCTGGGGACCTCACCGGGATCTTGCCAAGTAGCTCACCCGGGATCTCACTAAACAACTCACCAAGTAGCTCACTTGGGAGCTCTTCTAGAGCTCACCAATTAGCTCACCAAGTAGCTCACCTTGCCAACTCACGTAGATCTCACCTTGCTAACTTTCCTTGAGCTCATCTAATAGCTTGTATGTAAGCTCACATAATTTTTTTTTGATAAGCTAACCTTTTAGCTCACCTTGCCAACTCACCCAGGATCTCATCAAGCATCTCGACTTGAAATTTCTGGAAAACTTGCATGAGAGCTCACCTGATAGCTTTCCTTACCATCTCACCTTGAGCTCACCCAGGAGCTCACCGAGTAGCTTGACTAGAGCTCACCTAGGAGCTTCAAAGTAGCTTGTCTAAAAAATCACATGGGAACTCACCGATAGTTCACCTTGCCACTCACATGGGATCTCATCTATCAACTTGTCTTGCCATCTCACATTGAGCTCACTGAGGAGCTCACCTTGCAACTCTCCTGGAGCTTGTCTTGTAGCTCACCTTGGAGTTCATCGAGGAGCTCGCTAAGTAGTTCACCTAGGAGCTCACCTAATAACTCACCTAGGAGCTCACATGGGAGCTTATTGAGTAGCTCACCGAGTAGGTTGACTTGAGCTCACTTGTGAGCTTACGGAGCACCTCACCGGGGACCTCACCTAGGAGCTCACCAAATAGCTCACTTGGGAGATCACCTAGTAGCTTGCCCGGAAGATCGCTAAACACTTGACAAATAGCTTTCCCGAGAGATCTTCTGGTCACTCGTCTAGTCACTCACCCGGGAACTCACTTGGAAGCTCTCCTAATAGCTTACCTTACCAACTTAGATCAATCTCACCTTACCAAATCACCTTACGATCACCTCACCAACTCACCTTGAGCTCATCTAGTAGCTCACATGCAAAGCTCACCTCAAAGATTGTCGATAAGCTTAAATTTGAGCTCACCTAGGAGCTCACAAAGTAGCTCACCTAGGAGCTCAGTTGGGAGCTCTATAAGTAGCTTACCCGGAACCTTGTCGAGTAGCTCAACTTAATCTTTCCCATAAAATCACCTAGGAGCTCACGTGATAGATCACCTTTCTAGCTCACCTTGAGCTCGCCAAACATCTTGACTTGAACTCACCCAAGAGATCATCAAGTAGCTCCCCTAAAAAATCACATGGGAGCTTGCCTATCAGCTCACCTTACTAGTTAATCTTGAGCTTGCTGTGGAGCTCACCTTGCCAACTCACCTTGAGCTCGTCTGGTAGCTCACCTTAGAGTTCATTAAGTAGCTCGCCAAGTAGCTCACCTAGGAGCTCACATGGGAGCTAGCCTAACAGATCACCTAGGAGCTCATCGAGTAGCTTACTAGTAGGTTGACTTGAGCTTGATTGTGAGATCACCAAGCAACTCACTAGGGACCTCACCTCAAGTCTAGCTATTCAGTGAGCTCCCAAGTGAGCTCAAGGTGAGCTTACAAGGTAAGTCGTCGAGCAAGCTGCCAAGTAATTTTTCAGCAAGCTCAAGTCGAGCTGCTGATGAGCTCTGGTGAGCTACTTACTAATCTCTGATCTGAGATCTTAGGTGAGCTGCTTAATGAGCTCCCAAGTAAGCTCAAAGGTGAGCTTATCGGTAATATCTGAGGTGAGCTTACATGCAAGCTACTATATGAGCTTAAGGTGAGCTCAAGGTGAGTTAGCTAGGTAAGCTCAAGGTGAGTTGGTAAGGTGAGCTGTTAGGTGAGCTCTTGGGTGAGTTCCCATGTAGTTACTTGATGAGCTCTAGAGTGAGCTCAACTCGAGCTGATTGGCGGGCTCCCATAAGATCTCCCAGGTGAGCTTCTTGGTGAGCTATTCGATAAGCTCCCGGTGAGATCCCGTGTAAGGTCCCTAGTGAGCTGCTCGGTGAGTTGACAAGTGAGATCAAGTCAACCTACTTGGCAAGCTACTCAGTGAGCTCCCAAGTGAGCTATTAGGTGAGCTCCCGGTGAGCTATTAGGTGAGCTACTTGGTGAGCTTCTTGAGAAAATCTAAGGCGAGCTACCATACAAGCTCAAGGTGAGTTGGTAGGGTGAGCTCCTAATCGAGCTCAAGGCAACCTGGAAAGGTGAGATCATAGGCGAGCTCCCATGCGAGTTAGCAAGGTGAGCTATAACATGAGCTCCCATGTGAATTTTCAGGAGAGCTACTTGATGAGCTCTTGGGAGAGCTCAAGTTGAGCTGCTCAGTGAGCTCTTGGGTGAGCTCAAGGTAAGCTAGCAAGGTGAGCTACCAAGCTCCTAGGTGATCTCCTCAGTGAGATCCCATGTGAGCTCAAGGTGAGCATGTCAGTAATCTCTAAGGTGAGCTTACATGTGAGCTACCAGATGAGCTAAAGGTGAGTTGGCAACACGAGCTCAAGGTGAGTTGGTAAGGCTAACTTCCAGGTGAGTTACTTGACGAGCTGCTGGGTGAGCTCAACTAGACCTTATCGATGAGCTCCCAAAAGGGCTCCTAGGTGAGCTACTTAGTGAGCTGTTTGGTGAGTTCTGAGGCAATTTGTTAGGTTATCTCCCAAGAGAGATACTTGGCGAGCTCCCAAGTGAGGTCCTTGGTGATATTACAAGTTAGCTCACAAGTGAGCTCAAGTTAACCTACTCGGCAAGCTTCTCGGTGAGCTCCCAAGTGCTCTGTAGATAGACTCCAAGGCAAACTATTAGATGAGGTCCTAGGCAAGCTACTTGGAAAGCTATTTGATGAACTCGAGGTGAGCTACTAGAT
>CM031233.1:11162750-11250413 GCA_018340775.1 Taxus wallichiana var. yunnanensis
AGTTATATTAAAATTCCCCCTCCAAGACATAAAAACTCCCTGAAATAGTGCGGGGCCCACACAAACGTGGAGGATGATGGTGCCAAGTGTAGAGGTGATAGCATCATTGAATGAATGCAACATGATGGGATGTTTATGCATACAATTGTCAGGTATGTGCATTTGAGAAAATGCATGGGAGGAAATGATATTATTACTAGTGCCCCCATCGATCATAACATGTCATACACATATATCATCGATGTGGACAGAGATGAAGAGAGCTGGGACCTGGATGATCAGTTTGGTGTGGTGCGATCTCTTCCTCTGAGAAGCTAAGGGAGGCTACTTGGTGAGTAGGTGGAGGTGTGGATAAAGGTGGTAATTTGGTGAGAGAGGCTACATGATGGGGCATAATAATGGAGGCCACAGGTGTAGGGTCATTGATTAAAACCTCAATAGACTGCAAGACCTCCAAGATAGCTTGATGATGGGATTTTGAGGTTTAGATGAGATCATACAGAGACATTTTAAGGGGGTTGGTGTAATTATTTATGCATAGCGCAAAGTGTAACCCCCTTAGAAATAGGATACGTGGGGTCAGAGATATTGATTTTAGGTGTAGGTGTAGATGGTATGTTGGGTATAGGGTTAGTCAAGTGGGTCGGTTGCCTTTTTCTTGCCTTTATCTTTTTGTGCATGGGTAGTAACATGGATCATGTTGATTTGAGGTGGGGATGTAGGTGAGGTAGGTTAGCCATGAAAGGTATAGAGACAAGAGGGGAAAATAAAAATGGTGGGAAGGAACCTTGTGAGATGAGTTGGGCACACCAATATTTGGGTGGAGATTTGGTGAGTTTTCTGATGCGGACCATGTTAATTTCAAATCTTGGGGTGGTTCTAGGATTTTTGGGGTGAAGGTCTGGGTCGTTGAGTAGGTAGTGAGGGAATAACTATTGGAATGGGTGCTTTGATGAAATGGGGTCCTCATCGAGAAGGTCATCATTGTCAAAGTTTTCTTCGGGAAGACACAACTACATAAGAACAGTTTTTAAAGCTTTGTATTTCTCTATATCATGCCCTAACACATGATGGTAGGAAAAATTTTGGTGTCGTCAAACCCATTTGGTTTGGGTTTGAGAAGGTCATAAGGTCCGAGCAGCAATAATGTGATGAAAAAGTCTCAAGGAGGTTAGTTAAGATTTTGGCATAGGATCCCACTAGAGTGCACAATGGGAAGTGAAAGTGGGTTTGGGTATAGGTGTGGATGAATATAGAGGAAGGGTCTTTGCATGAGGGGGTTGGTTGAGCTATGGTTTTAGGTGCTGTGTGATCTTGGGTGTTGTTCATGTTTTATTGGCTAGGTGTATGGTAGATGAACTTGTAGGACAGGTGTGTGGTTGTTTTTACCCCCTTATTGGAGGGTAGCAGATTTTTGTCTTTATGTTGCACATTCTTGGGTAAAGGTGATATGGGCACACAAGCTCTAGAGGGAAAGGTAGATGGTGGAAGGGGGCATGTTACCCATGGGGATAACAGAGGTGTTGTGAAGGTAGATGGCATGGGTCGTGAAGGAGGCATGAGGGAAAGAGATTGAAATGTTGGGGGTAATGTAGAAGCTATCGATGGTATTGGAGGTATGGGTGGTAAAGATGTTATAGGTGTAGGTGTAAGTCATGTCAAGCACTTGGGTATGGTAGAGGTTTGTGAGGGCGGAATGGGTTGCTGCATTTTTAGTTTACCAGTGGGTGGAGGTTTCTTAACCGCGCTAGAAGGGCGAGGTCCTAGGATGGACGGAAAGGGTGAAGGTGATGAAGATGTGATCGGCGAGGTTGGAGTATGAGTTCTATGGGCTTGGATCTTCTAGTTGGGTGCTAGAGTAGGTTTGGTGTTGGCTTTATAGGATGTAGCTAAATATAATTTTATGGGTGGATGAGTAAGGCTAGTGGTTGGGATGACCCCTAAGGTAGTAATAGGTTTAGGCAAGGAAGATGATGTAGGTGTGGGCTTGGATGTAGATGAGTGTTAGGTTATGTGTAGTGGTGTGAATTGAGCCATGAGTGATATCATGGTGGAATTTTTGATAGTTGTTAATTTTTATGTTTGATTAGCTGAAGTAAGGCTCTATCTAGATAGTCTAGGTGATCCGATAAGAATGAGAATGACACCGTTGTAGGTGAGGTTGATGAGGATCTAATGGCAATTCCCATAAAATGTGTCTTAGAGATGGGGAATTTTCTAGCTTTGGCTTTCATGGGTAAGAGAGACGAAAGTAAGTTTGCAGGATCTTGGGTAGCTGATGGAGAATGGTCACTTAGAGGTAAAGCTATTTCTATTAGATCCTTGATAGGTGGAGGAGAAAATGGATTCTCCTCTCTAGGTAAAGGATATAATGGTTACTCCTCTACGGGTGGAGGAGATGATGGGTGCTCCTCTGTAGGTGGAGGAGATGATGGGTACTCCTCTATGGATGGAGGAGATAAAAAAGTATCTTCCATGGACTGGAGAAGTACTGTGGGTGATAGCTCTCTAGGTGGAGAAGTCAAAGGTGAAATAGTCTTGATGTTAACGGAAGGCTCCTCCATGGGTGAGGAAGGAGGTGAAGGGTGTTCCTCTGTGGGTGGAGGAATAGGTGAGGTGGGTTCAAGTGCAGGTGGAGGACTTCAGATAGGATTTCCTTGATGGAAGGAATATGAGGTAATTGGGCAGCAATGGGTGTATCACTGAAAATAGCATGGACCTCGTGGGTATGGCTATCATGAGTTGAGGTCTCTCCAGTTTGATTAGAAGAAGGGGCATGATTAGGAAATGGTTTCTTGAAGATGTGTAGGTTTTGATTGGCAAGTGCATTAGGATTATCCAAGGTTAACTCACCTTTCTCAAGCATTTCTTGGACAATGTTTTTGAAAGTGATGCAATTATCATGTCACTATGAACCTATACTCGATGATAGTTGTAGAAGTCATGCTCTTTATACCATGTGGGTTTGGGGCAAGAAGGGTCAAAACCATTATGTGGTTTCATGGGAGGAATGGTGATGGCCCCAACTTTGATGAGCTTCTCTAACACGTAAGAATAAGATTTCCCAATTGGGGTGTATTTTTGTTGTTCCCATCTAAATTAAACAAATCTAATAGGAGAAAGATTAGATGAGGGACTAGCCTAATTTGATGGATGAGTGGGCCGGCCTTGAGTACCACTGTGTTAGCGGTTCCCTTGGATTTTTAATAATTGTTCTATGGTTTTGAAGAAGAAGAGGTATCATTTGATTTGAATTCCAAATTCTTATTGCATAGTTAGATTTTATTCTCTTCGATGGCCCAAATCTCTAGCTTTCGTGCCATGGTGAATGCCTCATCAAAGGTTCGGAAAGTCTAGACCTACGGAGTTCGGCGAGATATGTCTAGCACAATCCCACGTGAAGATCTATATCAGTTCATTTTGTCATAGTTGGAATGTGAGTTGATTGATCAAGCTACGCCAACGAGTGACAAAATTTGTGATAGATCCATCATCATAATGACATGTAGAGTATAGGTTATTCATGGTAACTTTCTTAACAGCATTAATGGAGAAGTGATCCAAGAAGGCTTGGGCTACTTGATTAAATGATAATATAGAGTGTCTAGGTAACCCACTATACCAATCTATTATGTGCCCTATCGAGACATGGGAAATCTCCTCAAGAGAAAAACATCATCATGGGCGATTAGATAAAACCCGTGTTGAAAGACCATAAATACTGTTGCGGGTCCTCTTTGCTATTGAAGTGGTTGAATTTAGAAATTCCCCAATGCATGGGATATGGATTGATAGGAATGGATGGGTATATAGGATCATTACAAATCTCATCGTAGGTGAGATTGTTGTGGGCACCGAAAACCAATACCTCCAATGTTTGCATCTTTTCCATCATTAACTTGATTAGGTCATTGGTAGGTTATGATTGTTGGGTACCTCTTATAGCATAAGAAGGTTGGTGTTGGACATATGATGGAGGTGGAATTATTATATATGGTGATGCCATATAGGTAGATTGAGAAGGAGGAAGTGAAATAGGGGGTACATACCCAGAATGAATGATAGATGAAATGGGAGGATGTTAATAGTATATATATGGAGGTGGAAGGGTCGTGGTGACCCTCGTGGCAATGGGGGCTAAGGATTATGGAATAGAAAGAACAATGTTTTGAAAAGGGGTAGGGGTCACCAAAAATGGGGGCGGTTGTGTAGCTACGAGTTCAAATGAAACAATAGGTGTGGATGAGGTTATGTTCTGGGTGGTTGGCGAAGGTATAGTGGATGTGGCAGGTGCAATGAGATGCGGTAGACGTGGCGGTCATACTAGGTATGGGGCCTAACTGAGAAATGACTGGGGGAAAGGTATGTGTGGGTATCATGGAGCTAGAGGAGGTTGGAGCAAAAGTAGGAGTGAGTTTTGGGGAATAGATACGGGCATGTTGTATATCAACTGACCCGAGGCATCTCAAGTGGATGAGTGAGAAAGATAAAACTGTAAGGCAATAGGGTTCTGGTCAAGGAGTCGTGTGAACTCCTCATCTCCTGTGGTGATAGTGATAGGTTGGGTAGGATCCATGGGTGATAAAATAGAAGGTGGTGAAGGACTAGGTGGGAGTGGTTGATGATTGGCATGGAATATGAGGGTGTTTTCTTGGCTTTGGGTCAACACCATGTGAACAAGCACTGATGTGGTAGGATTGCTTGCTTTAAATGACACAGAAACACAACAAAGACAGGATAAATAGGTGGTGGTAGGTGAACTGGGGTTAAAATTTTAGTTAGAAAATTACACAAGCTAACCAATGCCAATTAGGTTAAGCCGATGCCGGTCATAGGTAACCATGGTCCGTCACTATGGAAAGTGGATAGTTGGTCAAAACAAGGAGAAAGGCCAATTCTTTTCCAAGTATGCAAGATGTTGATAGAATTACCAGGTTAGTGAATATGATAAGAGTGAAAAAGACTCTGAAAAGTCAAAGAAGGTAAATAGGTGTTATTTTTGGTAGGTTAACCAAAATAACAGTGAACCGATGCCAGTTGAGTGAAACCAATGATGATCAAAGGGTAACCGATGACAGTCACTGGACCAACACCCGTTACTATGAAATTAAAGTAGTGATGAAGAAAATTTGGTTGTGAGTTAAAATTAAATGTGGAATCAAACCTAGAATTATGAGAATGATGAGAATATGGTCCAGGCACACTTAGATGAAGCTAGAATACACCAACTGTGATGATTAGTGTGCAAGGGGAAATAATAAAAATGGAGAACAAGACCTCTCACCTCAAAACACAAGCCAAACAGAAAAACTAAGAAAAATATGATCCTAAGAGTGCTTTTTCTATTATGTTTGTTTAGCTTATGTTATTTAAGGACTGACTCATGAACTTTAGAATAGAATTTTTTTGGTGAGGATGTCTTCCTATGAAGAAGGAGATCTACAAGGAGATGTTACAGGTATGTAATGGTGGGGGTAGGCTGTCCTCTAATGGGGTTCGGATAGAGATAACCAGCGTGGTGCCCACTTGTGAAATTAAAGTAGTGATGAAGAAAATTTGGTTGTGAGTTAAAATTAAATGTGGAATCAAACCTAGAATTATGAGAATGATGAGAATATGGTCCGGCACACTTAGATGAAGCTAGAATACACCAACCTGTGATGATTAGTGTGCAAGGGGAAATAATAAAAATGGAGAACAAGACCTCTCACCTCAAAACACAAGCCAAACAGAAAAACTAAGAAAAATATGATCCTAAGAGTGCTTTTTCTATCATGTTTGTTTAGCTTATGTTATTTAAGGACCGACTCATGAACTTTAGAATAGAATTTTTTTGGTGAGGATGTCTTCCTATGAAAGAAGGAGATCTACAAGGAGATGTTACAGGTATGTAATGGTGGGGGTAGGCTGTCCTCTAATGGGGTTACGGATAGAGATAACCAGCGTGGTGCCCACCGTGTTGTGATCATGTGATACCTACAGCTTCTTCCGGTGAGATGTTGTTTAAGAATGTGTATATATTTTTAATTTTGTGATGTTTGGTAAGACTCGAGAGAGAACGAGAAAGGAACTACTTTTCTATTATTCCTTTTTCAACCATCAGTTGGGCATGATTTCCAGCATATAGGTTGCCCTCAATTAATGTGAGCTAATGTAGAGAAGTAGAATGAAATGAAACAAGTTTTAAACCCAAATTTAAATGTTGAATTTGATGACACAAAAAGATGAACAGGAGAAGGGATGCTCTTTCACAAATGCAATACCAATGAAATGGAAGAAGTGTTCTTTTTAAAGCACCAAAATACAATTGCTTTTAGACAATAGAAGAAGAGAAGGTTCGAGGGGAGAAATTTTTAATGTAAGAACCTTTTAGAACGTAAATAAACATGCAAATTTTTACCTAGAAATGAAATAATGCAAAGAACCTCGAATGTGTCTCACCGGGCATGCCAAAATGTTTCACTTGATTCTAGAGCATTTCTTCAAATGTTGACGAAACAGATAAGGGTAAAGGGCTAGGAGGAATACCTGTTAAGATGTTGGTGTAGGTTGTTGCACACATGATTTCTTGATCCACAACTAATCGTGAGAGCTTCCTTTTTCCTCGGAGGAAATACCTAAAATGGAAAACAAGACCACCAAATGAAAGTTAAATAGTATATGCAGTGGACTACCTAGTATATGCTAGATCCGAGAAGTGTGATACTTCCTAGACAACTGTTAATCCACTGTTTAAAACAACTTAATGCTAATAATAAAGGAAGTCCTAATGTAGTTAAAATGATTTAGGTATCTCATTTTTCTACAATAAGAAAATTCATCCATAATAGGCTAAGCTATGACTGAATTTGAAGGTCAAGGTCTCTTTCAGAGTGCAGGTATTGGTTAGAGTTAGGTTCTGGGATGTTTTGGGTATTGGGTAAAGAATGGAAGCTTTGTTCTTAGTTTCTAGTTAAGAACACAGAGGCCAACATTGGTCTGGTATGACTGATGTCGGTTTAAGTTAACCAGTGACAGTTGTGGGTAATAGGCATTGGTATGGTTTGGGTACATGAAACTTAGTAAAAATTTGGTGGGGTGACAGATCTGAGGCTAGATGGAAATGGAATGGCAATGGCAAGGCTCGTGTGGGTCTCAGGTATGCACATGAATGATTAAAATCTAGATATGGGCCGTTCAAGGGTGTGGGTAAAAGGATGATCAAGTTTTCATGGAGGTAAAATGGTGGTGGAATGAAATGGGAGTAGAAACTAATGATAGAAGTAAAAGAATCTACCAAATGATAATGAACCGGTGTTGGTTAACAAAACTTACTATTTGTACGAGCTTGATGTCTGGTTGGAAATGTAGGGTGATCAAATGGAAGGAACTTGGTGTGATGAAGACACTTCCCCATATGATCCCGTGAAGGCAATTGGCTTTGTGGTTACTTCAGGTGCTGGATATGGGCACTCTGATGCGTGAATGAATGCTTGTTCTGCTTGCATGCAGCTCTGGTTTCATCTATGGTTCTCAAAAGAAAGTGCCAAACTCTAAACAACAGATTCCAACCTCGAAATAAGGTTTTTTTGGGGTTAAATGGTAACCGACGGTGGTTCTCGGGTTGACCGGCGGTGGTTTAGGGTGACCGGCATCGGTTAGGTGGGATTTCCTAGGTTTTCTAAAATGGGTAGATCCTTTTGATTTTCTTGGATCTCGTTCATTTTTCTCCATAGAATAGAATGGAAGCTTCCTTCTAATGGATGGGAATGTGGTTAGAGGGAATATAGGCTTTGATTTTTAGGGTTTGGGTAGGTCTTAGTTAGTTATGGCAACATACTAAGAATAGGTCTTAGGGTGAGGTGGCTAAGTGAGGTGGATAGGTGAGGTGGATGTGTGGGTATTATCCAATTAGGATATTTAAATAAAAATATAATTAAATTAATATTAGATTGGGGTGAAGGTTCCATGGTTAGGTGAATGTGTTCAAGGTGTTTATTTGACGAGGGACCAAGGAGAGTGTGACCCAAATTTTGTGTCAACAACATTCTCCCACACTTTATAGTTGTGAGTGGAAATCTCCATAACATAAAGTATATAGAGATGCATACCTAAGAAAAATCTGAGAATCCCATGTTGTAGAAGAAGACATAAATATTTAGTACAAATGTGTCGATTGAGCTATAGAAGTGTGTCTAACCATGGATCAGTGAGTTGATCCATGCAACATAAAAATGTAAGTGTCACGATGAAGTGTGGAAATGAAAATGATGATTAGGATTTTGGATGATTTTGAATGTGGTTTAATAACGAATAGGTGGGTAGGGAGTGATCAGTTCTTAACCCAAACACTTGTATACAAAAGGAATAATGGGAGGATTTGGGCATCCTTCTACCAAAGCAAGAGTGTAGGGAGAAAAGTGTGATATTCTCCAAGATTTAACTACATCCTCAAGATCTAGCCAAATGGACTCAGATCAAAATGTTGATATTTTAGATCCAAATTATTTTGATTAAACAGTTGACCCATATAGGAGTGATAAGGGAAATGCACTCTTGCCCCCACTTCATAGGTGTCACTGTAATGTAAAGGTTTCTAAGATAAATCAGTTATAATTGAATGTGATAGAGAATGAGATGGCTTCTAAGTTAGGTCATCTAGAAGTGAATGTGATAGAAAATGAGATGGCTTCCAAGTTGGGTCATCTGGAAGTGAATGCAGAGTATAGAATAAAATCCCAAGTTAAGTCATCTGGGAACATAGTGGTGAATGTAACTCCCAAGTTAGGTCATATGGGAGACTCGCTTGTAGGTTTGAATGATATGATTTGATTTGAACGTGTTGATTTCGATTGATTTATTGATTTGATTTGATTGGTTACTCATAGATATTTTTTCGCTAATTTCCACCAGGTTAGGTCATTAGGGGAAAGTTGCTAGAAAATGGACGAGATGTTGCATAAAAATTATTTTTATTCATTTGTTTCCCCCAAGTTAGGTTATAAGGGGGAATTGATAAATTATGGCATGTGATCATGTTTGGGAGGTGTTAAACAATTTTCTTTTCTCTTCCCTTATTTGGGTCATTAGGGGAGATTGATGATGAAATGTCGCAATATGAGTTGTGAGGTGTTGGATTCATGATGTTAGATTATGTGGTGAATTATAGGGGACCCCCAATAATATGCCTCCCCTTTTAGTGAAAAAGAGATAGATGAAAAAGAACTAGATCTAAGCTAAAATTAATGGCAAGAGCTAAAAAATTGCATGTAGTGCACAAGAAGCAATAGTGAAGGGATAGAGTACATGTGAAATGTGTATAATATGGTGGTAGGTGGAATTCTGAAAAATTATGCCATAAACAGGTGTAAATCAGTACAAACTCTCAAGATATGAGTGAAATGGTGTAGTTTGTATTAATCGTGCAAGTGAAATATAGACCATAGTAATTATGGAATTTGTAATGTGATTATAAATTTTAAAGTGAAAAGATAACTTATCACTTTATTCTTCTTTTGTGCAGTATGAGAGTGTGTATGGAGTGAGTATAGATTCCTCAAGTGAGATGGTTATGTCCTAGTCGGGCTTTAAGATAGTGGCGACCGTTGTGGTGTCACGTCCTATGGAGAAGTTGGTAAGTGTATGATTTTTGTAAAAAATATAGGGTGTACTAGGAGGTTGAGTTGAATTTTTAAAATTTAGTGTTTTTAATTCCTTGACATTTGGGATCTAGAAAAGAGCGTCGAGGGTGCTAGTGACACCTGGGACTAGAGTGCCTAGATCCGGAACTAGTGTCTTGTTCTAGGTACCCTACCTTGTATATGGGTTCCTTGGTCCATAAATTTTTATTTTGTGAATAATGCTAAAGAAGTTATTTCTAATATGTTGAAGGGTTGTATTTGACTATTCAAGGTGTTATAATGTTGTGTTTTTGTTGTTTAGTGTCATGTAGAGGAATATCCACTTGAGGGAGTTTCGTGATGGTTAGCACTTAACTATATTACTAGGATTGGGTTTGTAAAATGATGATTGGGATGTTATGGACCGTGCTGGCCTACGGCATATAGAATGGATGGGGGATATTCCCCATAATATTCCCATGTTGTCTACATTATGTGATAGTTAGTGTGCCAATAAATGCATATTTTGGCTGCCCACAAGGGAGATGACAATGACACTACAAGATGTATATCACATACTATGATATCCAAAGTGGTTGGAGATTAATTACTATTTATGGAAATAGTAGATATGGAGTGCCAAATGCACTAAGATAGATGATATTTTGTAGGGGCATAGGTACCATCCGAGGGCCATATTATTTTAGATGCAATATTATAGTCTAGGGTTCCGTGGTTGCGAAATTTCATCAAAGTGCTTGATAGCATCTTGTATAAGAAGGAGGGAGGAGGTGTGGGCATATTGTATAAGATGCATGACATATGTCATTAGATATAAGAAGATGGGATGAGATATGTGTGGGTGTGGTGTGTGTTGGCCCATTTATACATGGATTTGTATCGATTTATGTAGGATAAGCATGGAGGGTATATGGGCCACCACAATACTACATATATGGGCATATGATCATATAGCCATCTTGAGACTAGTTTCAGGGCCACAAGGGGAGTGGGCTCGACCTAAGATATTTTCTTGACGTTAGGTTGATATTCATGGTAGGAAGATGTACATAGATAGTTTTAGAGCCCTGATAGATAGGATGGGGCGAGTCATTGATATGGAGGCCATATCGGGATTACAGGGCATGGCACCGAGGATATAACAAAGTTTCAATTTATTTAGAGGAACATTTGGTTAGAGGACCACTTTCCGTATAGCTGAATTATTTCAAGTGGATAGGGTATCATGTTAATTTTGGAATGGCGCGAGAATGTGCCCTCGCATCCATACATATGGTTACGAGCTGTTAGGGCCCCTAGGAGGGTGGGTGCTAGGCAAGGGCCCATAATAGAGAAATTGATACGACCATCGGGGCCGAGATGTGGTAGACCCAATGATAATAGTTGTAGATGGTGATGACACAGGGCATACAGAGGATTATCAAGCATGGTCGGTAGTGCATCGATGGGTGTTATTGTATCCATTGTTCGCAGGTGTCATGGAGTTGCTGGTAGGAGGAGAAGGTGAGATAGATGTCCCTGACCCTATAGTGGTGGCGGTGGCAAATCGTAAGTATTTATGTATACTAATGTCATATTTAATGGAATCTATATGTTGGTTTTTGTGGTGGACTAACATGAGGTCGCATGCTATGTATGCAGCAGATGCCTATTAGTCATTGATAGTAGACACATTGATCTACACATTAACGTGGAATGTGCCTAGTGATTTTTTATGTGGACGGATACTAGAGTGCATGGACAATATTGCATGAGAGCACTCCCACCTTTTTGAGCCAGTAGCCATAGTAGTGGTGACATGTACGCAGTCTTGCTTAGCGAGAGGGATGGGTCATGTTAGGAGACTCATCATTCCCGAAGTGGTAGGTTGTGGTCCCTTGTCTCAAGATGTGTTTGAACGATATGTAGTTTTGTAGTGTTAGTAATCAAAGCAAAACATGGAGATTATGATGTTACGTAGGAGGGTCAAGAAGTTTTGGGGCCTCAAAATGCGGCATTGCATAGGTGGTAAGGAATCTAGTTATATGGCTCTCGTGGTACATGAGAGTGATAGTGATGATGAGGTTTGATAGTGATGATTTTATATGATGTAGGGTAACTTTCCTCCCAAAGTGATGAAGCATGTTTTTGGATTATGGTTGTATGAACGATATGTGTATGGATATATGTTTTGGATATATATACGAGATAGATATTTGAAATGTTTTGGTATTGGCAATGAAATGGATATCGTATGGTTGTATGGGTATCTTTCTAGCATGTGCATTGTTTTATATGTGATGAATGATAATGTTAGTAATGGTATATAAAATATGTATGGTGAATGTTGTAGTAAATAATGTATGATGAAATATGAGATGAATAAAATATGTATCATTTAGGAAATGTAATGGTGATAAAAGAATAATTGTGGAAAATAGGTAAATATATCGTAATAAATATGTGAAAATGTAATGTAATAAGATAAAGTGATATAAATAAGAGGGGGGAAGTAATGATTCCCACACAGTATGGATAAATAGGCTCATGCAAGAAGACCCCTCACCAAGAAAGCATGAGACATGCAAGATAGAGTGTGTCATCGGGAAACAATTGTAGTGCATTGGATGAATGACAGAGTGTGTGATGAAAGGTTCTTGAAACTAATCCCTCAACATTCATGTAAGATCCATAAGAACACAAGTGTTTCATCGAGGGCTGAGGTGATAATGATCACCTACCAATGACCAGATGACCAAAGTGGGGGTGGAAACATATGGAATGGATGGAGCATGAGTGTATGAACCAAAGTGCATGTCATATGGAGTGATCATGGGGTGTGAAAATACTAGTGGAAACCCATGGGATGCATGTGATGGATAGTGTGAATGAGTTGGATGCAGTGGATATGTTGGTGTAAGAAATGGAGGTGTTGGATAATGTGTATGTGGGGGTGGTGGATTGTAGATAGACTCGAGTACCAAACAGAGGAGACTCGGTAGGTGTATTCTTATAATGTCGTGGTGAAGGAGAAAATAATAACGCATGAGATGCAAAATATATGACACCATTTTCCTCAAGTTGTTGTAACCTCTCACATAAAGAAAGACATTCACTATCACGATGGCCACTACACAATGGTAATGACAATAATACTAATCATTTTGACATTGTAAATGGTGTGGTGGATTGTTTTGGTTGGAAGGAAGTCAAATTAATCACTCATTAAGTAATACATGCAACACATCATGGGGTTGAGCATTCGGTGAAAAATAGAGAGGCTCTGATGCGAGGTGAAAGAGTAGTAGTAGTAATGGTGGTAGAGCTAGAGAAATGTAACACCCTGAAATGTTGTTACTTCCTCCTAAGCATACAAGTGTTGATATGTGATTTCTTTTGTAAAAAGGATGTGTTCCTTTGATTGAGAAGTCATGCTTGATATGTACTGAATCTTCTTTGCAGATTGCAGATCTTTGACTGAGTCAGAATTTGATTAGACTCTTTTATTTATTTCATTTTACATCTGAGTTTAATCTGATCTCGGAACGAATTATAAAGTTATTCATCTATAAGACCTAGCCTTGGATCAGTGGTATTGATCCAAGTAGTGCTTTAAGTTTTTCATGATGAATTAAAAATTATAAACCTTTCACAGGTTAGTAAGGTCTGAATTCGTTGAATAAAGCCAATCCCAAGTCTAACTCAGGTTGATCGTGTGAAATGGAATGGTTCCCGATATCGAAGTATATCTGGAAGGTCTTGGTCGTGGACCAGGTAATAATTTTGTTACATATAATTCTGTAGCCTAAGGCAGAACAGGAGCTAACCCTGTTCAAGAATGCATGTTGTAGGTCTTTTTCTGAGCATACGGAATGTAGACCTAACTGGAATTATTAATGTTAGTAACCTAAAACTAAACTTAACCTAGGGGTTAGATTAGTGATGATCTAACCTAGACCTAGGCTAAGAGCTAATGTCCTAAGTTAGTATCTATGTTCTATGAAGTTAGACTAGGTATTATCCTAAATTCTAACCTAAGTTACTAACCTAACTATTGAGCAAGGATTATGGGGACCTATGGAGGGGTGCGAACCATGGGCGGCAGTTTCTATGTTATTTAATGCGTGGATAAGCATGAGGGACAGGTAATTGGTGGAGGTTTTAAAACGGCTAACTTGAGCCGACGTGGCAGGTCACCAAAATTAGAAATGGTCTTGGAATTTCTCTTGTCTATCGCCAACTATGGCGGTCGGTGGCAGTGGAGTTTGAGTGGGAAATTGGGAGTAAATGTAATTAATGAGCTCGGTAGTCGAGCTCGGATTTCGCGAGAAGGCATGCAAATTGGAAAGTTGTTGGTTTGTTTGGCTTATCACGAATTCCGGTTTTCCCTCTGCCTGTTCACTGGTTCTTCGCACCAGTCTTCTTGGTGTTGCATGGCGAGTATGAGCATATCTAGCTCTTTCCTCTGGCAAGGAAAATATATATGTCATGGAGATAGCAAAATTTTGTTGGTAGCTCTAACTTGGAAAAGGAAAAGGAAGTCCGAGCTCTTTCAGTGGTCTGCTTCAGAATTTTGAGCAAATATCCAGGCATGTTAGGCCCTAACCTTTAAAAATCTTGTTGTCTTTCAAGTGATTTCATTAGAACAACTCTGTTCAGATGATTTTTGAAATTGGTTGGTTTCTATGGTAGTCTTGTGTGATTTTTGGCACTGTATATTTTGCTGTTCGATTTTCAAATTTAACCCTTGATGGGTGTGTGTTGTATTTCGAACTGTTCTCTGTTTTATTATGTTTCACATTCCGGCGTAAGTCTGTGTAACGAATGCTTGAAGGGTACTTATCCTGCTCTGTGAGTACCCGTGCATGTTTCCCTTGCTGGGTTCAGGCTACTGTGATGCTTGTTGATTGATTCCCGTAGTCAATGCTTGTTGTTGATATTTACCATCAAAGCTGGTTATGGATACTCGTGGAAGTGAATACTGAAGGATTTTTGTTTGATGTCTCAGTTTTATCGAACTCTTTGTAAGCTCTGCCGTGGTAAATATTGGTTGTGGTTACAGATTCTTGTTGGGTTTCGTTGAAAACTAAAGTTATTTGTTAATAAATAACTTGCTATGTTACTGTGTCTCATCGCGACCCTGTTGAGGTTGTTTTTCCTTGCGTTGTGGTTATGGGTCTGAACCCGTTGACAGTATGCAATATGTATATATTTATATTTGTTGTAATCGGAACGACTCCGTGGAGTCGATTGAATGATTTATATATATATACTTGGACCACTGTTGAAGCTTAATATAATTGAGCATTGGTATTTGATGTGCCAGTGACTTGAAGTAATAACATGTATTACGACCTCTGTTATTTTGTAAGGATACCTTCGTATTGCAAGGATTTTGTGGTACAGACTCTTTGGGTGTATTTTTACGTTTTCATTCTGTGCAAACTTGTGCAAAAAAATTGACAAGGGTTCAGTCGGATTTCTTGTTTTGAAATCAGTATTTAGATTTGCTTTTGCCTGATTTTTAAATGTGCACCATTGATTGGCTCGGATGGAATCATATGCAATTATTTGTCTTGTTACTGTTGTTCGGATTCAGTTGAATCCTTGGAAGGTAACCTGTATTTTTGTCTCATATTAAACCTGATTTTTGGTACACTCTGTTGTTTTTGTCACTGATGGAGTTCCTTGAGTATGAGTAGTTATCATGTGTCCTGGCTCTGTTGAAGTGAGTCGCGAATACCATACTTTAAACTTGAATGCGTCCAGGTGAGAATAGACATGTTATGTTCCTTTCCGTTTATTCCAGCCCGATTGAGACTGAGCATGTTTCGGAAATTCTGTGTGATTATCTCGGCATAGTCTTAGGGAAACATCAATTGCTCAATGCCATGGAGTCTATTGTTGACTGCGATATAATAGAATTTCCTTGATTTCGACCTTGGGTCGAAAAGCCTTACTGTATATAAGCAGAGACTAGCATGGGCTGTAGTTTGTTGTATTCCTTTAACTTAAATGGAACTATGGTGCTTTTGATGACCGCGTCTGATTTATTTATATATATATGTCTAGTCTCAAGCTTGGCTGAACAAAGGAACTGTCGACTTCCCCTCGACAGACGATGGCGTTGAATTTCTTCTTGTGGTCGCTTCATGTGGAAAGTCCTGTGTAAACTGTTGATTGACATTCATCTGTTTGATTTAAGAGCTACTGCAATGATAATATGTTACAGGAGTTTTGTTATAATTGATTTTAACAAAACTATAATCCTTTTTGTGGCTCGATAGCTTTATTTGTAAGTTTATAAGAGACGGAACAGTCATGAGCTTGTGTGAAGAGAGATATGGATGACTTGTTTCTTTCTCTTCTATTATGAAAATATATGTCGATATTTATCTAACAGTTGGAACTGTTTTTAACATAAGGTTGGAATCAGGATTGATATGATATTCCTCTTTTTCAGTTGAATTTAATGACTTGTCTGATGTTCGTTCATCTTGGGATTTACAATGAATAATTGCTTGGGATACTTTTGTTCTTCTTGATCCCTAATATTTTGATGAAATATTTGAGAAGCATATAGGACTATTCTGTAACAAAAATTTGTATTACAAGTTATAGACATGTTGTATTACTAAAGTATAGTCTGAATTATGTTTACTTGTTTGGTGAATTGATCTCATTTAAACAGGGTGTTTAATGAAAACAGTTGGTGGATTGCAATTGTTTTAAGAGTTAGTGCTTATCATGCTCAGTTCATCGAACTGACCCATGTTGACAATTTTGCAGATGGTCGCCGTAAGTGGTAAAAGCATGCAAATCTGACAGGATGTTCAGATTGTTTAACTTGGTTATGATGAATTCAGTTTGATTTTCTTTTAATGTACTATAAGAGGAAAGATGTTCCTTTTTACTGAGTAATGTATGGAGTATGCTGAATGCATAAAATGTATTTGTATAGTTCTGAAAGGAATGGAAATAAGTATTTGTTACTTATGTGTTGTATTCTTATTTTGATAGTTGACCTTCTTCGGTTTATATACCGAAGGGGCATTGTTATCATTGTATAATTTGGAGACTTTTGTGATTGTCAATGAAAGCTTACAAGAAAATGTGATTGAATTCTTATGAGTGTTTAGTAGTTCTAATTTGTTCTATCGAAAGCAAAATTGAAATTTAAATCATTGTCTTTCTAAAGATAGGATTAAAATAAACCTAAGCAGAACGCTAATCAAGCTGAAATAAATTACTAATCCCTAGTCTTGATTATGACAGGACAACATTTAATTGGATTCTTAATCATTTATATCTTGATACTAATAGGTATGATATAAATTCAGTTAGGAGAACTGATATAAACCTAATGGGGTTCAGATGGCAATCTCATATGAAGTTTATGAGTTATTGTCCAATTCCGTTGTTTTAGAATCATGTATATTCTAAGAACTCCTTGATGAGACCTTGGCCTTAATATCCCCACCGTGTAATGGGTTTTATTGAGGAAGGTCATCCTAAGATGAGGAATCCAGGGATCGGGAAAGGCTAACCTTAGGGGAACGTCTTTAATGTAATTTTAACTCAACGTGCGTAACGCATATTAATAAGTAGATCTTTTCGAGGCGGATTTAAAGGTTGACGGCACAAGTCAACTGTAGGGTTGTACCTCCGAGAAGATTAGGATCTTCTCGAAGTTACAACAATGCAGGTGACTTATGACGACACCCTTTGCATTGATCGCTAAGATTTACACTTTGATCTCAAACGAGTTACTCAGGGACCGATTAGGAATGTGGTTACGTTATAAGGCTGCCTAGGAGATTCGGGGTATCTTGACACACTGGTTTAACTAGGGTTGAACCAGTATGTCATCGTATCCCTAATCCTCGTGAGCATCCATATAACGTTATCACCTTGTTAATCCGTTTCCGAGTGAATAAGTTGGGATAGGAGGGACTGACAGAAGTCGGTATAAGACATTCTACATAACATAAGAATGGGGTGAAGGGCATATTCCAGATTGACGAGTATGCCGTTAAGGAATACGAGACATAAACAGTATGTTTCAAATCTTTGGCCAAAGTATCGCAAGTTGCTGATTGCGTTGTCCTAATTCACCTAGTCTAAGGAATGAGATGCCGATGAATAATGGTAACAATTATTCAGTTAGGTTCCTTGGATAGAGCATTCTGAATCCCAGAATAGGGAAGAGAACCGCAAGAGTGAAGTGTTAAATAAAAATGCCAACTCTTATTACTCATGAATAGATCGGTAGATTACCGAGTCATGGAATGAATAGATCGGAGGTACTCCGAGTCATTACAGCTGCATATGGTTGTCTGTTATAAGAATGATTATTTGATTTGTGAGTTCTAGATTATGTATTTAGAACCAGGATGCAATTATCAAAAAAATAAAAAAAATTACTTGTTCTAAGGTATAAATTGAGGATGTTACAAGAAATAAGTGCAAGAGGTAGATAAGGGGAGCGAGGTTGTTTCCTTTGTACTTTGGGTTGAGATACGGGTTGATTTTGATAGTTGCTAGGAGGTGGAGTAGGAGGAGCATGCTTTGTTTGAATTTTAGCCAAGGGTGGAGGTTTCTTAGGATGTACAACTGGAGGTGTAGGTGGAACAATAAATGACATAGTAATTGGAGAAACATGAGGAGGCTCTACTAGAGGAGAAGAAAGAAGGTCTTGTTCTAGATCAATAACTTTGTAACACAAACATATAAAGGACTCAAAAGTATCATATTGTAAGTGTTTCTTTAGAGGAGGAATAAGACCATGATATAAGATGAACTTTTTTCTAAGGCACTAGGGTGAAAGATTAGTTGATTTATACATGCATTGAAGTGTAAGATGTAATCTTGAATAGGTTCAAAAGATCCCTTATGTAATGTTGGAAAGTGGTCATATGTAACCCTAGGGCCATTGTTAAGGATAAAGTGATGTAGGAAAGCATCATCCACTTCATAGAAACTGATAATAGAACCAAAATGGAGATGGGTATACCATTTTAGTGCATCATCAGTAAGACTATAACATAAGGCATTAAGCAACAAACGATCATTAGAGTAGTCAGCCATAAGTGTGTAGTAATGTATAACATGGGCATGAGGATCACTAGTACCATTGAAACATGTGAAAGTAGGCATGACAAAGTCTTTGGGGAAGGCATAATTATGAATCTTTTTAGGGACGGGGTTGCCATGTAAAGAGTTATTGTCAATGGAGGCATAATAGGCTCTACTTTCTAAAGTAAGAGTATGAAATTGTGATTGAAGCTATCCTATGACATGCATGAGAGATAGAAGATCCTATGAGGGGATGATAGGAGATGGAAAAAGTGTATTAAGTGGTTGAATTTTTCCATTATGAGTGATCATGGGAATGTCAAGAGGTGATAGAGTGGAACCAGATTCTAAAGGTGCGGTGGTAGATGTGGATGTAGGAGTGGTAGTATGACTAGTATCAACACAAACTCTAGTAGGTGTAGTGAGCAAGGAAGAAACCTCAATAGGTGAAGATATAGTAGGAGTGGGAGAGGATATGGGAATAGAAGGAGAATAAGAAATAGTGGGGAGTGTGTTAGAGTAGGTATTTACCTTAGCTCATGTTCACCTAGGTACTTTATTTACCTTTATTGTATTTATCCTCACCCACTTATGTGTGTGGATATTTATTTTTATTTATTTATATATTAGGGGGATATTATCTAGTTATTAGGTATAGTTATTTCCTTGATTTATGGTAATGACTAGTTCTTTCCTTGATCTATGGTATTAACTATATCCTTGATGTCTAGTTCTCTCATAAATCTATGGACTTAACTAGTTCTTTGATGACTAGTTCTTTCCATGATTTATGGCTTGATCTACGACCTTGACTAGTTCTTAGATTGTTATTCCTTTCCTATATAAGCAAGGCCCATTCTCATTGTATTTCATTGAGTTCCATAATAATATATGATATTTTTGTTCATTTTTTTGCAAATGTTTTATGTAAAGTTATTATGATGAATTGATTTCATATTATTTATCATGGTGTTTGATTAGCATCTATGTTCTTTTCTTTGTACGATCTAGTTATCATTCCTTTTAGAGTGATTCATTTGCAATCTTAGATACAACTTTAGGAGTGGGAGAGTCACATGCAGCGAGTATGGAAAGAAGGAGACCCATGATGTTGATCAATAGAAGATGGGGTTCTTGAAATAATGGTATGGTCATCACAAAAATCAATAGGATCATCCATGTAATAAGAAGGAGAATGTAATCTCAAAAGAGATGTGGAAAGAGGGCTATCAAAACTGATAGAAATAGTAGGGGTAATGACAGGGGTGGCAAGAGGAGAGGTAGGAGGTACATCAAGTTGTTAATCAATTCCTAATAAATAATCAACAATATAAGGATCTAAAACATTGGGTGGCATATAAAAAGAAGGATAAGAAGGATCATATGCAATCGATGGCATGGCGTGCAACAAGTGAAATAAATACGGTCATCAAAAGGGCATATATCTATAGGAGAATTAGTAAGATTGGTTAGCACATGTTATTGGCCTTCTAAGAGAGGTTGTTGAATTTTATTAGGTAAGAGGATATGATCACCGTATAAATCCTGAAGTTTAGCTATGGCAGCCTCATCATAAATAGGATTGAAAGTAAAATGAGACATGATGTAGGAAAATAAAAAAATATGCTAAATCCCACAAAAAGCTCCCAAAATTTCTCATATGACCGACATTGTGTCAAATCCTAGATATCCATTTCCATGGATTAAATAAATGCTTGCAGTGAGAAAATAACAACACAACTTTCTATCATTCCCAATCTCAAAGAAACCTCGGGAATATTAAATTCCAAACAAAGAAAGAAGGCCCAACAAGATCTCACTTATTCAATAGCACTTCAGGTAATCAGTATGTTGAAATTGTTAGGCCTAAGAATGAAAATCCCATTTAGGACATGAATTTTTCAGACTATGAGTTTACCCACATATCATTGGGTAAAGCTTCACATAAGGGTGACCCTCATCTAGTCAAGGAATCTACTTCCCGCCTCCCGTCTTGGAACGAAGAAAACAAGAAAATAATTGTACAATTAGAGGAACAAGTAAAATCTCTCAATGCCTACATCCAACCCTTCTTGGAATATGACTTAGCATCTTCTCTTCCAAGATAATTTATTCCTTTGATATGTAGCATTGATCCTGAGGTAATTAAGAAAGAAAAGGGTTACATAATGCATGGGAAGGCTAATGAGATGTGGATTGAGAAAATCATCGAGAAAGGAAAATTATTGTTTCTAGATGTTGTTTCTCTCATCAACTACATTATTGCAAATTTTTTAGAAGTAAATAAAGTAAAGGAGGAATTTACACAAGAGGTAATTCAATTAGATGATGTGTTTCCACTGGTGTCTAAGATGATTTCCTTCGACTCTCATAGTATCATAAGAAATAATGTTTTTGCATCATCCACTAATAACGTGTCTCAAATTTGGATCTGTATCATGAATGCAAGATATGGAATGCCCAAGAATGCAATTTCTGAGTTAGAATCTTTTGGAAAACATGCTTTAGAGATATTTAATGATGTCTACAATTATATTCGAAACTTGATTTCCTTCTTCACTAAAGATTCATCATCAAAATAACTTATTATTTTATTTCAGAAATGGTCAAAAAGACTCAGGGTGACTCTCTTTCCTTCAATGAAGACAACATAGAGTCCATAGGAAACATCGAAGATACATTCTTTATTGGGACTAAGAATATTTGTTAAGTACAAGAAGGTGTGTGGGTGTATAGGACCTATTTGAAGAAGGGTATGTGGGGTGAAAGCGTGTAGGGAAGGGTTCTAACAGATTTTGTAGAACACACGATGCGTGAACAAGGTGAGATAGGTTTTCGTAATTAGTCATATTTTGCATTCCAGAAGCACACGAGAAAAGTGTGACCCATCTAGCATGTGGAAAGATAAGGTTCATTGTGGGATTAGGGGAGCCTATTATTCAAAGCATAGTGCGTGAATTCCTTGGGCATATGGGGTACTACATGAAATTCATCAATGGGTATGCCAAGATCACCATGACCTTAGAGGAATTGCTAAAAGATATTTCTTTCCATTAGGGAGAGGCATAGCAGAGGGTGTTTGACATTTTGAAGGATAGGCTTGTCACGACACCTATTCTACATTTTCCTTCTTAGAATAAGCCTTTCCATGTGTGTGTTGATTCCTCAGGGAAAACTATGGGAGAAGTACTAGCACAAATTGGTGAGGGAATTATTGATCATCCCTTGAGTTTTATCGGTATAAATTTGACACCATCTAAACAAAATTACACAAGTACTGAGTGTGAAGCATTGTCTATGATCTATGCGCTACATAAGTTGAGGTAGTACCTGTTGGAAACACCATTTATATTCTACATGGACCACATGACATTAAAATAGCTAGTAAACAAGATCGTTCTACAAGGGTGTATATGTCGTTGGGTTCTTTTATTCCAATATTTTTAGTTTAAAGTGGTTGGAAAACCAGGGAAAAGTGATTCATGACCTTACCACTTATCAAGTACTAACTCAAGGAGGACATGCAAATCATTGAGGATACCATTCCGGACGTGCAACTATTTAGGTTACGATGCCTTCCCTCAAACTTGGAAGATATCATAGTGTTCTTGAAAATAGGTGTGGTACTAAAAATTTGAACGATCCGGAAAGGAAGCATTAGTAATATGTGCCAAAACCTACATGTTGATTAGTGGAGACCTATATAAGTTAGGTCGTGATGATGTTTTGCACCAATGTGTATTAGAACATGAGCACATGGAAATTATGGAGGAATCACATGGTGGGATTACAAGAGGACACTATATAGGAAATGTTACCATCCAAAAGATTCTACTTGCAGGTCTTTGGTGGGAAACCATCTATCAGGATTGTATTGATATTTGCAAGGCCTATGACCATTTTCAGCACCATAGAAAATCTAGGAAGAGGGATGAAATGACCTTGTGACCAATAGTCAACATTGAACCATTTGAAAAATGGGCAATCGGCTTTAGACGGGAAATTTCACCAGCTATGTGAAGGAATAGTTAGTATATCATTACTTGCAATGATTATTTGACACAATGGGCAAAGGCAGCACCTACGAAGGATTGCACCACAACAATAGCTGTTATATTTTAATGGGAGAACATAATCAGAAGGTATGGTTGTCCTTTAAGCTTAACAAATGATAAAGGTACACATTTTCTCAATGAAACAACAGTCGATTCTCGCTAGCAAAATTTATGGTGGCCCATCACAAGACTACCCCTTGTCACGCTTAAGTGAATGGAACTATTGAGGCATTTAAAAAATACTAAGTCACACATTAACTAATATTTGTGACGTTGGATGAAAATATTGGGATGATAAGGTATCAACCATTCCATGGGCATACAGACAAACTACAAGAGGTTAAAAAGGCCACACCATTTCAATTGGTGTTTGGCACGAGGCTATTTTTCCACTAGAATCGATGCTACCATCACTTCGTATAACGTGCACAAGATGGTTAGATGATGAGTAAGTTCCGAAAGAGAGGATTGATAAGTTGATGCATTTAGATGAAAGGTGATCACTTTCTAGATGGATTCAAAAATAGAAAAAGAAATACAAAAGGCATGGCATGATCGCCATATCAAGAACAATTAGTTTAAGGTTGCGAACATAGTTTTGTTATATGATTCCAAGTATCTACATCATCCCGGGAAGTTAAAAGTCCATTGGTTGGTACTTTACATCATCTCGTACATTATTTATTTAGGCCCTTGCTAATTACAAGTGATAGATGGGACGAGATTACCGATCATTTTAATGGGATTAGGTTAAAGCCCTACTATAAATAAGTCTTCTTGGTATTTGTAAATAAGGCAGTATTTCGAGTTAGCTTAGAATTTCCTTTTATGATTTTTTTCTTGTGTTTCCCTTTCTCATTGCTTATTCCTTTCTTTTGTTTCATTTTACACCTTATGCATTGATAAACACATTATTTCTAAGGTTGTGCTTCCGAGAGTACCACACATCTATTTTAGTGTAGGGTGGAGTAAGGAAAAGAAAAGTATAGGCCTGTAATACAAGTTGAGTGGCCTAGTAGAAGGAAGCACGTAAGGTTGAGAAATTGTGTGAGGAAACAATGGATAATAGAAATAATGGTGTCGATAACCCCGTAACAAAGACCATGTACAAAGGATGAAGAGCGTAGGAACAACATAAGGTAGGTGAGGGAAAAAATTAGGAAAATGAGAGAATAATTTCCTTCGACGTTGTAGACATGTGTGTAAGAGTCTTCTTTCGATTGGATTTTTGCGCACTAGAAGGTTATAGAAGGTTTTTCACACATGATATGGCACATGGGTAAGGGATCTTAAAGAAGGCCTAGTGGAAAAAATCTACTTTTAATGTTAAAGTATGTTAGTAGGTGGTATAGAATTTATTGTTAGGGGGATAAAAGACTATAAATATAAGGTCGGGAAAGTCATTATTCTACCTTGCTATTACAAAGTTTAAGTCCTCTTGTCAAGTAGGGAATCTAGAGATATTTGTGTGAAGAAAGAATAATCCTATAAATATAAGTGTGTGACAAGAGTGGATCTACAAACCAGGAGGAAGGAGTACACAGGCATGAGAAAATTTAGTTTGTAGTGCGTCATCTTGTGGAAGGTTTTCCTAGTTAGGGTTTGGTAGCTAGGGCACGGAGATAGAAGGATTTATTCCAGGATTTGAGTTTGGAGTTAAGAAAAGTAGCAAAGTAAAGTAAGAAGTTCTTAGGTTATCCCGATAGAAATGATGACACCTAAAAAGCAACCGTTTCACCAAGGAAACAGAAAGGCAAGGGCAAGGGAAATCAAACTGCTTTGTTGTCGCGATCTCCAATGAAGAATAGTATGTAGAAATTAAATACCTAAATGGAGTCTTTTTTAGGAAAGGAGTGGGTGTCGCACTTAAGACAAATGTCCATGAGAAATTATAACCATCACACAAGCACAATTGAGAAGTAAATGGCATTAGAGTTGGTATGTCTAACTAACAAAAGGACACCCGATGGGATGCTTTGATATATAGCGACGAGGTGAAAGAAAAATTAGAGAAGACATGGTTATTGCAGTAACTATGAGTTTCCTTACTTTGCAAGCCCGAGTGCCTTCCTCGTAGATCTCCAAACCTGTTTCTCTATATCTAGGAAAATCCCATATATGTAGTTCTCACAGAACTCCAAACCTAGTTCCCTATATCTAGGAAAATCCTTCTTTATGATCTCCATGCCCTTATGGCTCATATGACAGAGCCTATAGTGCCATAATGTTATATCTACTTCTTAAGCCACAATATTACAAACATTAGTGCTATAAGTGGTTAAATACAAGGTTTCACCTTCTTACCTCTTGCCCCAAAAGAGCACCCTTGGTAACCTTCCAAGAGTCCATTGTAAATATCACAATACAACCATCACTTCCCAACTGCCTTGCCGATATCAGATTTCATTTTAAAGTAGGCACATGTCTAACATCCTTCAATATCCATGTATTCCCATTCTACATCTTAACCCGAATAGATCCTTTTCCAACTATACTACAAAGCTCATCATCACCAAAATCCCCTTAAACATTATCAAAAAAATAATGCCTATGTGGAGTAGCATGGAAAGAAGCCCCAAATCTAAAACCCAAGATTCATCAATATTGTGCAAAGAAATAATTAAAGCATCCCGACATACATTACCCATTGCCACATTTGTCTCCTTGTTTTCTTCCTATTGTTTCTTCTTGTCCCAAAGCTCCCAATAGTCCTTCTTTGCATGCCTAGAATTTCCACTTCGGTGCCAACATACTATCTTTCTTTTGGATTAACAAGTGAATTTTTTTTTTTTTTTGAAAATTGCATCCCGGTTCTAAATACATAATTTAGAACTCACAAATCAAATAACCATTCTTATAACAGCATAACCATATGCAAGCAGTAATGACTCTGAGTACCTCCGATCTATTCATTCCATGACTCGGTAATCTACCGATCTATTCATGAGTAATAAGAGTTGGCGTTTTTATTTAACACTTCACTCTTGCGGTTCTCTCTTCCCTATTCTCGGGATTCGAATGCTCGTCTCAAGGAACCTAACTCAATAATTGTTACCATTATTCATCGGCATCTCATCCCTTAGACTAGGTGAATTAGGACAACGCAATCAAGCAGCTTGCGATACTTTGGCCAAAGATTTGAAACATACTGCTTATGTCTCGTATTCCTTAACGGCATACTCTATCAACTGAATACGCCCTTCACCCCATTCTTATGTTATGTAGAATGTCTTATACCGACTTCTGTCAAATCCTTCCTATCTCAACTTAATCACTCGAGATAGATTAACAAGGTGATAATGTTATATGGATGCCCACGAGGATTAGGGATATGATGACATACTGGTTCAATCCTAGTTAAACCAGTGTGTCAAGATACCCCGAATCTCCTAGGCAGCCTTATAACGTGACCACATTCCTAATCGGTCCCTGAGTAACTCGTTCGAGATCAAAGTGTAAATCTTAGTGATCAATGCAAAGGGTGTCGCCATAAGTCACCCGCATTGTTGTTGTAACTTCGAGAAGATCCTAATCTTCTCGGAGGTACAACCCTGCAGTTGACTTGTGCCGTCAACCTTTAAATCCACCTCGAAAAGATCTACTTATTAATATGCGTTACGCACATTGAGTTTAAATTACATTAAAGACGTTCCCCTAAGGTTAGCCTTTCCCGATCCCTGGATTCTTCGTCTAAGGATGGCCTTCCTCAATAAAACCCATTACATGGTGGAGATATTAAGGCCAAGGTCTCATCAAGGAGTTCTTAGAATATACATGATTCTAAAACAACAGAATTGAACAATAACTCATAACCTTCACATGAGATTGCCATCTGAACCCCATTAGATTTATATCAGTTCTCCTAACTGAATTTATATCATACTTATTAGTATCAAGATATCAATGATTAAGAATCCAATTTAATGTTGTCCTGTCATAATCAAGACTAGGGATTAGTAATTTAATTCAGCCTGATTAGCGTTCTGCTTAGGTTCATTTTAACCCTATCTTTTAGAAAGACAAAGATTTAAAATTCAATTTTTGCTTTCGATAGAACAAATTAGAACTACTAAACACTCATAAGAATTCAATCTCATATTCTTGTAACTTTCATTGACAATCACAAAGTCTCCAATTTATACAATGATAACAATGCCCCTCCGGTATATAAACCGAAGAAGGTCAACAATCAGAATAAGAATACAACACATAAGTAGCAAATACTTATTTCCATTCTTTTCAGATCTATACAGATACATTTTGTACAATCAACATACTTAATACAATGCTCAACGGAAAAAGGACATCTTTCCTCATATAATACATTTTAGAGAATCTATCTGAAATTCTACTTAAAATCAAATTTAATCAATCTGATTATCCTATCAGATCTGCATGCTTTTACCACTTACGGCAACCATCTGCAAAAATAGTCAACATGAGTCAGTTCGATGAACTGAGCATGATAAGCACTAACTTTTAAAACAATTGCAATCCATCAATTGTTTTCATTAAACACCCCGTTTTAAATGATATAAAATCACCAATCAAATAAACATGACTCAGACTATACGTTAAGAATATATCATGTCTATAACGTGTAACAATAATTTTCGTTACGGAGTAGTCCTATATACTTCTCAAATATTTCATCAAAATATTAGGGATCAAGAAGAACAAAAGTGTCCTAAGCAATTATTCATTATAAATCCCAAGTTGAACAAACATCAGACAATCATTATATTCAACTTAAAAAGAGGAATATCATATCAATCCAGTTACCGTCATTATGTAAAATCAATTACAGATGTTAGTTAAACAATTATATCAACTTATAATTTACAACAGAAGAGAAATAAACAAATTGTACATGTTTCCCTCTGAACTAGCTCATGTCTATACCATCTTTCCAAAAGCAAGGCATTCACTTAATACACATGCTAATAAATCAGTTGAGTCCATCATCAACACCACCGTTTTATTAAAACTTACAATAAAGCAACTACAGTACAGTAGCCTTCTTGCCAAACAACGGCGTCTATCTACCAAGCGGACTCAGTATGACCTTACGCAAAAGCGACAGATAAGAAGATTAGCACTGAAAGGCTTTTAGACACAAGGTCGAAATCAAAGAACTCCTTTGCTATCGCAGTCAACCAAAGACTCATGATCATTTAAGCAATGACATTTCCCTACGACTATGCGAAGGGATTTTTAAACGAAATCCAAGCAGCATGCACAGCCACATCAAACTGGAATGTAATCAGAAGGAAAACATACACAGAATATCGTAATCACCCCTGAACGAAATCAGAGTTGAAAGTATGGTATTCGCGACCTACTTAAAAGGCCATAATTCATGTTATCAAGCTTAATTAAAGAAAACCAACAAAGCCAAGAACATTACATGTTCATACTCAGGCTTATACGGAAAACAATGACATAGATTACCATTCGAGGAATTAAAACTAAGTCCATAAACAGTATTCACAGCTTTAGCTTATCCGTTTACATACAAGATATCTTCCCATACTCACGTAACCCAACAAGTCAAAAACAAAGTAAACCCAACAGCTTATAATTTGAAGCAGCTTACACTGCTTATCTATCAAGAATTCAACCGAGTCCCAACAACAAGAAACAAAATACATAGAAGATAATGATTCCATCCGTGCAACATTGGCAAGCCTTTAAAATCAGGTTTATACAAAAGCTATATAATGATTTAGTAACAAGGAATCCAACAGAGCCCATATAACTATATTTGCTCCAAGCTTACATAGAGTGGAATACATATTTAAATGCCCAACTGAGTCTGAACCACAAATTCCTTGTAAAACGAAAGTATTCATTACCAAATAACAGAAGTCGCCTTACCTGTTACTCCAACAAGACTCAGACAAAGCAATTTCCAACATTCAAATATATATATATATAGCTTCCACAGTGGCCCAATTTATACGAATCATTTAATGGACTCTACAGAGTCGTTCAAATAAAATACATATATCCATATTGTATATGTCAACGGGTTAATCCCATTACCACAATAAAAGGAAAAACAACTTCCATGGGTCGTAATGACTACTGTAACACAGTAGTTACCTCTTCCCAAACAACTTTAAAAGACAAAACGAAACCCAACAAGTATCAATAACCACCCCATCAATAACCACGACAGAGCTTACAAGGTTCTTTTAAAACTGAATAATCAAACAAATGTCCAGCAGTTTCCCTTCCAACAAGTATTCACAACATGCATCGACGACAAAATCGACAAGCATAACAGTGGCCTGTACCCATCACAAGAATAATTTATGGGCTCTCGCCGAGCAGGCCGAGCATACATTCCTTTCATATATTTCACATATTTAAGCCAGAATGCAAAACACAAAGAAATAAAGCCACAGTTCGAATTTAATAAACACCCATCAAGGGATAAATGAAAAATCGAACCAGCATGAAGATACAGTGTCAAAATCACACAAGACATCCAAAGAAAATCCTCTATTACCATAAATCATTTGAACAGAGTTGTTCTAATGAAATCACTTGAAAGACAACGCAAGATTTTTAAAGGTTAGGGCCTAACATGCCTGGATTTTTGCTCAAAATTCCGAAGCAGACCACTGAAAGAGCTCGGACTTCCTTTTCCTTTTCCAAGTTAGAGCGACCAACAAAATTTTGCTATCTCCATGACATATATATTTTCCTTGCCAGAGAAAAGAGCTAGATACGCTCATACTCGCCATGCAACACAAAGAAGACTGGTGCGAAGAACCAGTGAACAGGCAGAAGGAAAACCGAAATTCGCGATAAGCCAAACAAAACAACAACTTTCCAATTTGCATGCCTTCTCGCGAATTCCGAGCTCGACTACCGAGCTCATTAATTGCATTTACTCCAAATTTCCCGCTCAAACTCCACTGCCACCGACCGCCAAAGTTGGCGATAGACAAATAGAATTTCAAGACCATTTTCGCTTTTGGCGACTCCGCCACGCTCGGCTCGCTTAGCCGTTTCTAAAACCTCCGCCAATACCTGTCCTTCATACTTATCCTTTGCATTAAATAACATAGAAACTGCCGCCCATGGTTCGCATCCCCTCCATAGGTCCCCATAATCCTTGCCCAATAGTTAGGTTAGTAACTTAGGTTAGAATTTAGGATAACACCTAGTCTAACTTCATAGAACATAGATACTAACTTAGGACATTAGTTCTTAGCCTAGGTCTAGGTTAGATTAACACTAATCCCTAGGTTAGGTTTAGTTTTAGGTTACTAACATTAATAATTCCAGTTAGGTCTACATTCCGTACACTCAGAAAAAGACCTACAACATGCATTCTTGAACAGGGTTAGCTCCTGTTCTGCCTTTAGGCTACAAAATTGTATGAAACCGAATTATTACCTGGTCCACGATCGAGACCTTCCAGATATACTTCGATATCGGGAACCAATCCATTTCACATGATCAACCTGAGTTATACTCCGGACTAGCTTATTCAATGCTTCTAGACCTTGCAACCTGTTCAAGGTCTGTAATTTTAATTCATCACGAACAAACTTAAAGCAATACTTGGATCAATTCCACTGATCCAAGGCTAGGTCTTATAGATGGATAACTCTATGATTCATTCCGAGATCAGATTAAACTCAGATACAAAATGAAAGAAATAAAAGAGTCCAATCATATTCCGACTCAGTCAAAGATCTGCAATCTGCAAAGAAGATACAGTACATATCAAGCATGATTTCTCAATCAAGGAACACATCCTTTTTACAAAGAAATCACATATCAACACTTGTATGCTCAGGAGGAAGTAACAACAGTTCAGGGTGTTACATGCTTCCCTCCTAAAAAGATTCATCGTCCCGATGATTACATATTCGATTAACCTTCAGGTCAATCAATTTATTAGTTCACAAATCAATGCGACTATTTTCCAACTTGAATAGTTCCAGAAATCAATGTCACAACACATTTTATTCAACCTGAATAATGTTTGCCTTCATCTGGCTTTCATAAATACTTATAAAAAAATAAGTTCATTAAAGAATGTTTTGTTAACAGATTTCATTCTGTTGAAAAAGAGAAGGAAAAGCAGTTTTCATCTCTTCCAGATTTTCCCAAGTTGCACTTTCTTCGTTAAACTGGTCCCACTGGACCTTACATTGTATCTCACGATTTCTTAAATGCAATTGGTGAGTTTCCAAAGACTCGTGTGGGTTTAACCACGATTATTCCCGGTCTTGACCTGCAAGGAATTCCAATTTAAAACATGTGACAGATCTGAAACGTATTTCTTAAGCAAAGAAATATGAAAAACATCATGCATGCGAGATAAAGCAGGTGGCAATGCTAAACGATAAGCTACAGGATTGATTATTTTGACAATTTCGAAAGGTCCCACGAATCGAGGTGACAACTTGGCAGCCTTGCCAAAAGTTATTGAACTCTTCCTGGGTTTAACACGAAGAAAAACCTTATCACCAAGCTCAAACCTTCTATCAACCCGCTTAAGGTCAGCGTAGCTCTTCTGTCTATCCGCTGCTTCCTTTAGTCGTTCACGAATCAGCTTAACTTGTTGTTCCATTTCTGTGAGAATCTCTGGTCCAATTACCACTCTATCCTCAACACTGTCCCAACTAACAGGAGTTCTGCACTTTCTTCCATAAAGTGCTTCAAATGGTGCCATTTTAAGAGATGAGTGATAAGTATTGTTGTATGCGAACTCAACTAATGGAAGATACTCCTCCCATTTATACTGTTGATCCATGCAATACATACGCAACATGTCCTCCAACACTTGATTTACCCTCTCAGTTTGTCCATCCGTTTCCGGATGATATGCAGAACTGAAGTTTAGTTTTGTTCCAAGAGCTGCGTTAAGCGTTTGCCAAAACCTTGACGTCATTCTAGGATCCCTGTCAGATATAATCAATTCTGGTACACCATGCAATCTGAAAATTTCGTGTACGAATCTTTTGGCCAGCACTGGTGAATCATCCTTTAGATTTCCAGCGATGAAATGAGCTACCTTAGTCAGTTTATCTACAACTACCAGGATAACATCATGTTTATTCCTGGACATGGGTAGTCCTTGTACAAAATCCATGGTTATTACTTGCCATTTGTACTGCGGTATGCTATGAGGATATAATACCATAGCAGGGTGCATATGTTCTGCCTTCACCCGCTGACATTCCAGACAATGAGTCACAAAATCTATTACATCCTTTTTCATACCTTTCCAAAAGTATTGCTGTTTCAAATCAGCAAGCATTTTTGTGATACCCGGGTGTCCAGAGAAAGGTGAATTATGAAATTCAACTAACAACTTCTTTCTCAAATCGGTCAAAGATAGGTACATATACCCTGTTTTCATAACGCAAGATTCCTTCATTATCAAAATGAAAACCTTTATACCTTATATCCTTAGGTTCTGCAGCAAGCGCTGCTTTTACTTGTTGAAAGTATGCATCTGATTCTGAGGCACTTTTTACCTCGTCTTTAAACTGAGTTCTTAATGTTATAAGAGCAGAAATGTGCCTCCTACGACTTAGAGCATCAGCTACTCTATTCTCCTTCCCTTTGATATAGCTAATATCAAAGTCATATTGTGATAAAAATTCTAACCACCTTCTCTGTCTGGCATTCAGATTGGGCTGAGTAAAAATATATTTCAGTCCTAAGTGATCAGTTTTCAACTCAAAAGGTTTCCCAAGTAAGTAGTGTCTCCAGACTTGAAGTGCATGAACAATGGCAGCAAGTTCCAAATCATGAGGGGCATAATTCAGCTCATGTAACTTAAGTTTTCTACTTTCATATGCTATGACCTGATCATTTTGTAGCAAAACACCTCCAAGGCCTTCCCCAGAAGCATCCGTTACAACAGTAAAACTCCCATTAGGGTCTGGTACAGCTAATATAGGTGCAGAAGTCAACTGGTCTTTCAGACTTTTGAAAGCCGCTTCGCACTTGTCATTCCACATGAATTTCTTATCCTTCTTTTGCAATGAAGTTATTGGTGCAACTATTTTAGAAAAATCCTTTACAAATTTTCTATAGTAACCAGCAAGACCCATGAAGCTTCTTACTTCATGCACATTCTTTGGTGCAGGCCACTCAGTTATTGCCACTATTTTTGAAGGATCTACAGCAATTCCTTCTTTACTTATGACATGACCCAAATAGTGAACTTCTGAATCAAAGAAAGAACATTTGGATAACTTACCATACAACTTTCTTTTCTCAAATTCCCAAAACTATCTTCAAATGCTCATTGTGCTCCTCAACGCTTTTAGAATAAATGAGAATATCATCCAAGAATACAAGTACAAACTTGTCCAGGTATTCTTGAAAAATATTGTTCATCAAGTTCATAAAGGTTGCGGGTGCATTAGTTAATCCAAAGGGTAGAACTGTGAATTCATAATGTCCGTACCTTGTTCGGAAAGCTGTTTTATGAATATCTTCCTCTCTAATCCTTAACTGATGATAACCAGATCGAAGGTCTATCTTAGAATAAACCGCTGCTCCACGCATCGATCAAACAGATCGTCGATCCTAGGAAGTGGATATCGGTTCTTGATCGCTGCTTTGTTCAACATCCGATAATCAATACACAAATTTAGTGTTCCATCCTTCTTTTCACAAATATTACAGGCGCTCCCAAGGTGAAACACTTGGTCTGATCAAACCTTTAGACAAAAGCTCTTGCAACTGTGCCTTAAGCTCAACTAACTCTGTAGTAGTCATCCGATAAGGTGCTTTGGAAATAGGTTCTGTTCCTGGCTTGATTTCAATGGTGAAGTCAAATTCTCTCTTGGGTGGTAACCCTGGTAATTCCTCAGGAAAAACATCCCTGAAACTTTGTAACAGAGGGAATCGTTTCATGAAATCATCATCTTCTTCCGAAGATTCGGATATCTTTACTGCATAAAGGGTACATCCTTTATTTTTAGCCTTTTTAAGCTGCATAGCTGACAGTTTTCTAACTGAAATTTCCCGTTTCACCCCTTGAATCTCTGCTGATTCCAGCTGATCATCTAAACATTTTATGTTCTTTTCATAGCAGTCTACTTTTGCTTTATGGTCAGCTAACCAATTGACACCGATAACAATGTCATACGATCCTAAAGGTGCAACATAGAGGTCAACTTCCGTGGAAAAGTTAGGTAAGTCAAGGACTGCCCCAAAAAGACACATACTCACTGTATGAACAGAATTATTACCATACTGTACAGTCCAAGATTTATCCATTTTTCCATCTTTTCTTTTAAGTTTAGAAGCAAGTTTATTAGATATAAAACATTCAGTAGCTCCTGTATCAAAAAGAATAGTGACAGGTATGCCGAATAACTTACCCGAACTTCTATAGGTGTCACTTGCTTTTCAAATTGCTTGTCCGCTCATCCGCAAAGATGTATCTTATGCTGCTGATTACGATCATCCTTCTTCAAAGGGCACTGATTTGCGTAGTGATCTTTGCCACAATTGTAGCAGCCTCCTACAGGTCCCTTTTTAGGCTCAAAGTTGCCTCCAGTTTTGTAATTGTCACGTTGTCCTCCATAGGGCTTCGGCCCATTGTTATAATTTTTAGCAAAATTATCCCTTACGTTTCCAGCAGGCTTATTTACTACTGCTTTCTTATTGTTATCTCCTGAAACTTACTCTTGTTTCCAAACTTTTTCCATGGTCCTTTTCTGGGTGCAAGAGAGGTTGAAGAGGGGTTTGCAGTCTTCTTCCGCACTTCCTCTTTATGAGCAGAAATAGCCTTTAATTTCTGTTCTTGCCTTATGGCCTTTTCAACAACTCCTTCCATAGTGGTTGGGCTGTGAACATCGACCTCTCCCCCTATCACGGATTCAATCCCATGATGAATTTCCGTATTCTCGAACTTCTCGTCAGTTTGATACTCATGGTACATACTTGAGGAGTTTTGTAAACCGCTCCCAAAGATTCGGCCACCGTTAGCTTCCCTTGAGCTAAGTTCTGAAATTCTGTCATTTTCTGATCATAGAAAAGTTGTGGCAGCCAACGTTGCCTAAAATAGCCTTTAAATTGATCCCAAGTAATATTGGTCTCATCAATGTTTAGTTCAGCTTTACGGCTATCCCACCACGAAGATGCTTCGTGGGAAAGCTGATAGGCTCCCCAAATAGCTTTGGTTTCCTCTGAGAAGTTCCTTATTGCAAAGTACTTCTCCATTTCACTGAGCCAGTTCTCAGCTCCATCTCCTAATGTGGTGCCATCATACTTAGGTGGACTTATCCTTTTATATCATTAGTGAGTTCTCACGCTAAATCTGCCTTTTTGTTTTCTCGGTTGACAGTGCATTCCCAAAGATTAACATCAACACCCATGTCGGGGTTGTCCTCGTGAGGTTGCTGATTATTATTATCAGCTTCTTCATCCTCCTCATTTCCCATCACCTCGCTGTTCCAAGATAGCTAAGCGATCTCTTGTGTCCAACAGGGCAGCAGCAAGGATCTCATCAAGTTTCTTCGGGTTGCGCTCCTCCTTCGTGGGAGCATTATTCGCAACGTTCCCCTTGTTCTAACCATTTTCTCACATAAGAAAATTTCAGGTTTTTATCAGATTATGGACACAATAGGTCCAAGAGCTGCAACCTTCAGCTCTGATACCAAGATGTAACGTCCTCATTTTATACCTTAGAACAAGTGAATTTTTTTTTTTTTTTGAAAATTGCATCCTGGTTCTAAATACATAATTTAGAACTCACAAATCAAATAACCATTCTTATAACAGACAACCATATGCAGCTGTAATGACTCAGAGTACCTCCGATCTATTCATTCCATGACTCGGTAATCTACCGATCTATTCATGAGTAATAAGAGTTGGCGTTTTTATTTAACACTTCACTCTTGCGGTTCTCTTCCCTATTCTGGGATTCAGAATGCTCTGTCCAAGGAACCTAACTGAATAATTGTTACCATTATTCATCGGCATCTCATCCCTTAGACTAGGTGAATTAGGACAACGCAATCAAGCTTGCGATACTTTGGCCAAAGATTTGAAACATACTGTTTATGTCTCGTATTCCTTAACGGCATACTCGTCAATCTGGAATACGCCCTTCACCCCATTCTTATGTTATGTAGAATGTCTTATACCGACTTCTGTCAGTCCTTCCTATCTCAACTTAATCACTCGGAGACAGATTAACAAGGTGATAATGTTATATGGATGCCCACGAGGATTAGGGATATGATGACATACTGGTTCAATCCTAGTTAAACCAGTGTGTCAAGATACCCCGAATCTCCTAGGCAGCCTTATAACGTGACCACATTCCTAATCGGTCCCTGAGTAACTCGTTCGAGATCAAAGTGTAAATCTTAGCGATCAATGCAAAGGGTGTCGTCATAAGTCACCTGCATTGTTGTAACTTCGAGAAGATCCTAATCTTCTCGGAGGTACAACCCTGCAGTTGACTTGTGCCATCAACCTTTAAATCCGCCTCGAAAAGATCTACTTATTAATATGCGTTACGCACATTGAGTTTAAATTACATTAAAGACGTTCCCCTAAGGTTAGCCTTTCCCGATCCCTGGATTCTTCGTCTAAGGATGGCCTTCCTCAATAAAACCCATTACATGGTGGAGATATTAAGGCCAAGGTCTCATCAAGGAGTTCTTAGAATATACATGATTCTAAAACAACAGAATTGAACAATAACTCATAACCTTCACATGAGATTGCCATCTGAACCCCATTAGATTTATATCAGTTCTCCTAACTGAATTTATATCATACTTATTAGTATCAAGATATCAATGATTAAGAATCCAATTTAATGTTGTCCTGTCATAATCAAGACTAGGGATTAGTAATTTAATTCAGCCTGATTAGCGTTCTGCTTAGGTTCATTTTAACCCTATCTTTTAGAAAGACAAAGATTTAAAATTCAATTTTTGCTTTCGATAGAACAAATTAGAACTACTAAACACTCATAAGAATTCAATCTCATATTCTTGTAACTTTCATTGACAATCACAAAGTCTCCAATTTATACAATGATAACAATGCCCCTCCGGTATATAAACCGAAGAAGGTCAACAATCAGAATAAGAATACAACACATAAGTAGCAAATACTTATTTCCATTCTTTTCAGATCTATACAGATACATTTTGTACAATCAGCATACTTAATACAATGCTCAACGGAAAAAGGACATCTTTCCTCATATAATACATTTTAGAGAATCTATCTGAAATTCTACTTAAAATCAAATTTAATCAATCTGATTATCCTATCAGATCTGCATGCTTTTACCACTTACGGCAACCATCTGCAAAAATAGTCAACATGAGTCAGTTCGATGAACTGAGCATGATAAGCACTAACTTTTAAAACAATTGCAATCCATCAATTGTTTTCATTAAACACCCTGTTTAAATGATATAAAATCACCAATCAAATAAACATGACTCAGACTATACGTTAAGAATATATCATGTCTATAACGTGTAACAATAATTTTCGTTACGGAGTAGTCCTATATACTTCTCAAATATTTCATCAAAATATTAGGGATCAAGAAGAACAAAAGTGTCCTAAGCAATTATTCATTGTAAATCCCAAGTTGAACAAACATCAGACAATCATTATATTCAACTTAAAAAGAGGAATATCATATCAATCCAGTTACCGTCATTATGTAAAATCAATTACAGATGTTAGTTAAACAATTATATCAACTTATAATTTACAACAGAAGAGAAATAAACAAATTGTACATGTTTCCCTCTGAACTAGCTCATGTCTATACCATCTTTCCAAAAGCAAGGCATTCACTTAATACACATGCTAATAAATCAGTTGAGTCCATCATCAACACCACCGTTTTATTAAAACTTACAATAAAGCAACTACAGTACAGTAGCCTTCTTGCCAAACAACGGCGTCTATCTACCAAGCGGACTCAGTATGACCTTACGCAAAAGTGACAGATAAGAAGATTAGCACTGAAAGGCTTTTAGACACAAGGTCGAAATCAAAGAACTCCTTTGCTATCGCAGTCAACCAAAGACTCATGATCATTTAAGCAATGACATTTCCCTACGACTATGCGAAGGGATTTTTAAACGAAATCCAAGCAGCATGCACAGCCACATCAAACTGGAATGTAATCAGAAGGAAAACATACACAGAATATCGTAATCACCCCTGAACGAAATCAGAGTTGAAAGTATGGTATTCGCGACCTACTTAAAAGGCCATAATTCATGTTATCAAGCTTAATTAAAGAAAACCAACAAAGCCAAGAACATTACATGTTCATACTCAGGCTTATACGGAAAACAGTGACATAGATTACCATTCGAGGAATTAAAACTAAGTCCATAAACAGTATTCACAGTTTAGCTTATCCAGAAGCCGACATACAAGATATCTTCCCATACTCACAGAACCCAACAAGTCAAAAACAAAGTAAACCCAACAGTTATAATTTGAAGCAGTTACACTGTTTATCTATCAAGAATTCAACTGAGTCCCAACAACAGTAAACAAAATACATAGAAGATAATGATTCCATCCGTGCCAACATTGGCAAGCCTTTAAAATCAGGTTTATACAAAAGCTATATAATGATTTAGTAACAAGAAATCCAACGGAGCCCGTATAACTATATTTGCTCCAAGCTTACATAGAGTGGAATACCTATTTAAATGCCCAACTGAGTCTGAACCACAAATTCCTTGTAAAACGAAAGTATTCATTACCAAATAACAGAAGTCGCCTTACCTGTTACTCCAACAAGACTCAGACAAAGCAATTTCCAACATTCAAATATATATATATATAGCTTCCACAGTGGCCCAATTTATACGAATCATTTAATGGACTCTACAGAGTCGTTCAAATAAAATACATATATCCATATTGTATACTGTCAACGGGTTGAATCCCATTACCACAATAAAAAGGAAAAACAACTTCCACAGGGTCGTAATGACTACTGTAACACAGTAGTTACCTCTTCCCAAACAACTTTAAAAGACAAAACGAAACCCAACAAGTATCAATAACCACCCCATCAATAACCACGACAGAGCTTACAAGGTTCTTTTAAAACTGAATAATCAAACAAATGTCCAGCAGTTTCCCTTCCAACAAGTATTCACAACATGCATCGACGACAAAATCGACAAGCATAACAGTGGCCTGTACCCATCACAAGAATAATTTATGGGCTCTCGCCGAGCAGGCCGAGCATACATTCCTTTCATATATTTATATTTAAGCCAGAATGCAAAACACAAAGAAATAAAGCCACAGTTCGAATTTAATAAACACCCATCAAGGGATAAATGAAAAATCGAACCAGCATGAAGATACAGTGTCAAAATCACACAAGACATCCAAAGAAAATCCTCTATTACCATAAATCATTTGAACAGAGTTGTTCTAATGAAATCACTTGAAAGACAGCAAGATTTTTAAAGGTTAGGGCCTAACATGCCTGGATTTTTGCTCAAAATTCAAGCAGACCACTGAAAGAGCTCGGACTTCCTTTTCCTTTTCCAAGTTAGAGCGACCAACAAAATTTTGCTATCTCCATGACATATATATTTTCCTTGCCAGAGAAAAGAGCTAGATACGCTCATACTCACCATGCAACACAAAGAAGACTGGTGCGAAGAACCAGTGAACAGTCAGAAGGAAAACCGAAATTCACGATAAGCCAAACAAAACAACAACTTTCCAATTTGCATGCCTTCTCACGAATTCCGAGCTCGACTACCGAGCTCATTAATTGCATTTACTCCAAATTTCCCGCTCAAACTCCACTGCCACCGACCACCAAAGTTGGCGATAGACAAATAGAATTTCAAGACCATTTTCAGTTTTGGCGACCTGCCACGTCGGCTCAGTTAGCCGTTTCTAAAACCTCCGCCAATACCTGTCCTTCATACTTATCCTTTGCATTAAATAACATAGAAACTACCGCCCATGGTTCGCATCCCCTCCATAGGTCCCCATAATCCTTGCCCAATAGTTAGGTTAGTAACTTAGGTTAGAATTTAGGATAACACCTAGTCTAACTTCATAGAACATAGATACTAACTTAGGACATTAGTTCTTAGCCTAGGTCTAGGTTAGATTAACACTAATCTAACCCCTAGGTTAGGTTTAGTTTTAGGTTACTAACATTAATAATTCCAGTTAGGTCTACATTCCGTACACTCAGAAAAAGACCTACAACATGCATTCTTGAACAGGGTTAGCTCCTGTTCTGCCTTTAGGCTACAAAATTGTATGAAACCGAATTATTACCTGGTCCACGATCGAGACCTTCCAGATATACTTCGATATCGGGAACCAATCCATTTCACATGATCAACCTGAGTTATACTCCGACTAGCTTATTCAATGCTTCTAGACCTTGCAACCTGTTCAAGGTCTGTAATTTTAATTCATCACGAACAAACTTAAAGCAATACTTGGATCAATTCCACTGATCCAAGGCTAGGTCTTATAGATGGATAACTCTATGATTCATTCCGAGATCAGATTAAACTCAGATACAAAATGAAAGAAATAAAAGAGTCCAATCATATTCCGACTCAGTCAAAAATCTATAATCTGCAAAGAAGATTCAGTACATATCAAGCATGATTTCTCAATCAAGGAACACATCCTTTTCACAAAGAAATCACATATCTTGGAGAGCTCCCGAGGGAGCTACTTAGTGAGCTCCTAGGAAAGGTTCCTAGTGAGCTACTCGGTGAGCTCACAAGTGAGATCAAGTCAACCTACTCGGTGAGCTCCTAGGCAAGCTTATATGTGAGCTTCCAGGGCAAGCTGTTAGGTGAGCTACTTGGCGAGGTACTCGATGAGCTCTGAAGTGAGCTACCAGATGAGCTTAAGGAGAGTTAGTAAGGTGAGCTCCTAAGCGAGCTCAAGGAGAGCTAGAAAGGTAAGCTGATAGGTGAGCTCCCATGCAAGTTGGTAAGATGAGCTACCAGATGAGCTCAAGGTGAGTTGACAAGGTGATCTACTTAGCGAGCTCAAGGTGAGCTTGTAAGGCAAGCTGATAGGTGAGCTCCCATGTGATTTTTTAGGAGTGCGCCTTGACAAGCTCCTAGGTGAGATCAATTCAAGTTGCTCGGTGACCTCAAGGTGATCTAGAAAGGTGAGCTATCGGTGAACTCGATGCATTTTTCTATGCAAGTTCAAATATAATCGCTGCATGAGCTCCTGGGTGAGCTCCTTACCGAGATCCCACCCATGCTCCTAGGTGAGCTACTCAGTGAGCTCTTAGGTGAGTTCAAAGGTAAGCTTGTTGGAAATATCTGAGGTGAGCTTACATGCAAGCTACCAGATGAGGTCAAGGTGAGTTGGAAAGGTGAGCTATCACGTGAGCTCCCGGGAAATTTCCTAGGTGAGTTACTTAAAGAGCTCCCGGTGAGCTACTAGGAAAAATCCCAAGTGAACTACTTGGTGAGGTCACAAGTGAGATCAAGTCAATGTACTCGGCAACCTACTTGGTGAGCTCCTAGGTGAACTATTAGGTGAGGTACTTGGTGAGCTACTCAATGAACTCCAAGTTGAGCTACCAGACGAGATCAAGGTGAGTTGGTAAGGTGAGCTCCTTCCGAGAGCTCAAGGTGAGCTGATAGGTAAGCTCCCATGTTAGTTATCAAGGCTAGTGGTTAGGTGAGCTCCCATGCAAGTTTTCAGGTGAGCTTATTGATGAGCTCTTGGGTGAGCTCAAGTTGAGCTACTTGGCGAGCTCTAGGGAGCTCAAGGTGAGTCACAATTAAACTCATAGGCATGTTTCGGGTAAGCTCAAGTTGATCTAGTCGACAAGCTCATGGGTGATCTACTTACCAAGCTCTAAGTGAGTTCCTAGTTGAGCTACTCAATGAGCTCCTAGGTGAGCTTGTCGTAATCTCTTAGGTGAGCCTACATGCGAGATACCAGATGACCTAAGGGTGAGTTTGTAAGGTAAGCTCAAGGTGAGTTGGCATGGTGAGCTCAAGGTGAGTTAGCAAGGAAAGCTATCAGGTGAGCTTCTAGGTGAGTTCCAATTTGAGTTACTCCATGAGCTCCTAGGTGAGCTCAACTTGAGTATATCAGCGAGCTCCCAGAAGAGCTCGCAAGCAAGCTACTTTGTGAGCTATTTGGAGAGATCCTAGGCAAGCTATTAGGTGAGCTCCAAAGTGAGCTACTTGGTGAGCTCCTAGGTGAGGTCCCCATCTTGCTTTGGTTGGAAAGCTCCTAGGAGAGGTCCACATCTTACTAGTCGGTGAGCACACAAGTGACTCAAGTCAACCTAATCGGGGAGCTACTTAGTGATCTCTCGGGTGAGCTCCTGGTGAGCTATTAGGTGACCTCCCAGGTGAGCTACTTGTCAAGCTACTTGATGAATTCTGAGGTGAGATACCAGACAAGCTCAAGGTGATTTGGAAAGGTGAGCTCCTCAACGATCTCAAGGCAAGCTGATAGGTGAGCTCCCATGTGAATAGGTAAGGTGAGCTATCAGGTGAGCTCCTAGATGAGCTCAAGTTGAGCTACTTGGTGAGCTCCTGGGTGAGCTCAAGGTGAACTGAAAAGGTGATCTATCAGGTGAGCTCCCAGGTGAGTTTCTAGACAAGATCAAGTTGAGCTGCTAGATGAGCTCTTATGCGAGCTACTTTCTGAGCTTCTAGCTAAGCTACTTGGTGGGCTCCCAGGTGAGCTCAAAGGTAAGCTTGTCAGCAATCTCTTAGGTGAGATTATATGCAAGCTACTAGATGAGCTCAAGGTGAGTTGGTAAGGCAAGATCAAGGAGAGTTGGCAAGTCAAGGTGAGTTATCAAGTGAGTTACTTGATGAGCTCTCAAAGCGAGCTTAACTCGACCTAATTGGTGAGCTACTTTCAAAGGTGAGCTACTTTGCTGAGTCGGTGAGCTCCCAGGTGAGCTACTAGGTGAGCTCCCAAGTCAACTACTTGGTGAGCTCCAAGTCGAGGTCCCCAGTAAGCTACTCGGTGACCTCATAAGTGAGCTCAAGATAACCTACTTGGCGAACTACTTGGTGACCTCCTAGGTAAGCTATTAGGAGAGCTCCTAGGTGAGCTACTTAGTGAGCTTCTTGACAAACTCCTAGATGAGCTACCACATGAGCTCAAGAGTTGGTAAGGTGAGCTCCTCAATGAGCTAAAGGTGAGCTAGCAAGGTGAGCTGATAGATGATCTCCCATGTAAGTTTCTAGGCGAGCTGTCAGGCAAGCTCCCATGCAAGTTTTCGATCGAGCTACTTGATGAGCTCCCTAGCAAGCTCAAGTCGAGCTCCCAAGTGAGTTTCTGGGAAAGATAAAGTTGAGCTGCTTAACGAGCTCCTAGGTGAGCTTCTTACCAAGATCCCAACTGAACTCTTAGGTGAGCTACTCAGTGAGCTCCTAGATGAGCTCAAAGGTGAGCTTGTCAGTAATATCTAAGGTGAGCTTACATATGAGCTACCAGATGAGCTAAAGGTGAGTTGGCAAGGTGAGATCAAGGTGAGTTAGCAAGGAAATCTCAAGGTGAGTTAGAAAGGTGAGCTGTCAAGTGAGCTCCTAGGTGAGTTTCCAAGTGAGTTACTCAACGATATCTCAGGTGAGATCAACTCGAACTAATCGGCGAGCTCCCAGAAGAGCTCCTAAGTGACCTACTTGGCAAGATATTTTAGAGAGCTCCCAGGTGAGCTGCTATGTGAGCTCCCAAGGGAGATACTTTGCGAGCTCCCAGGTGATGTCCTCGGTGATTTACTCAATGACCTCACAAGTGAGCTCAAGTTAACCTACTCAGTGAGCTCCCATGTGAGTTGTTAGGTGAGCTATTAGGTGAGCTCCAGGGAGAGCTACTTGGTGAGCTACTCGATAAAATCTAAGGTGAGCTACCAGACAAGATCAACGTGAGTTGGCAAGGTGATCTCCTCAGTGAGCTTAAGGTGAGCTGATAGGTGAGCTCCCATGTGAGTTGGTAGGGTGAGCTGTAAGGTGAGCTCTCATGCAAGTTTTCAGGTGAGTTGCTTGATGAGATACTAGGTGAGCTCAATTCGAGCTACTCGGTGAGCTCTTGGGGAGTTCAAGGTGATCTAGCAATGTGAGCTATCGGAAAGCTCCCATCCGAGTTTCTTGGCAAGCTCAAGTCGAGTTTCTCGATAAGCTCCTAGGTGAGCTGCTTCACTGAGCTCCTAGCTAAGCTCCTAGGTGAGCTACTCATTGAGCTCCTTGTAAGTTATCATATGAGCTCAAGCCGAGTTAGAAAGGTGAGATCAAGGTTAGTTGGTAAGGTGAGCTCAAGGTGAGTTAGTAAGGTAAGGCTGGCAAGTGAGCTCCGGGGTGAGTTACCTTACGAGCTCTCGGGTGAGCTCAACTGGAGCCGATCCCCATGACAAGCTACTCGGTGAGCTCACAAGTGAGCTCAAGTTAACCTACTCAGTGAGCTACTTGGTGATATCCCATGTGAGCTATTAGATGAGATCCTAGGTGAGCTACTTTGTGAGCTACTTGGCGACTGATAGATAATCTCCCATGTAAGTTTCTGGGTGAGCTATCAGGTGAACTCCCATGTAATTTTTCAAGTGAGTTACTTGACTAACTCCCAAGTGATCTCAAGTTGAGCTGCTCAGGTGAGATTCTCGGGTGAGTGTTAAGGGGAGCTATTAGGTGAGCTCTCAGGTGAGTTTTTGGGCAAGCTCAAGTCGAGCTGCTTGCTGAGCTCCTAATCGAGCTCCTAACTGAGTTGCTCAGTGAGCTCAAAGGTGAGATTATCATTAATCTCTGAGGTGAACTTATAAGGGAGCTACCAAATGAGCTCAAGGTGAGTTGGAAAGGTGAATCAAGGTGATTTGGCAAGCCAAGCTATCAAGGAGCTCTTAGGTGAGTTCCCAGTGAGTTACTCGACAAGCTCTTGGTCGAGCTCAAATCGAGCTGATCGGTGAGCTCTTAGAAGAGCTCCCAAGTGAGCTACTTAGCAATCTATTCAGTGAGCTCCCATGCAAGCTGCTAGGAAAGCTCCCAAGGAATATACTTAGTGAGCTCTTAGGAGAGGTCCCTGGCAAGCTCACAAGCAAAATCACAAGTGAGCTTAATTCAACCTACTCGGTGAGCTACTCGGTGAGCTCTCAGGTGAGCTATTAGGTGATCTCCCAAGTGAGCTACTTTGTGAGCTACTTGACAAACTCTGAGGTGATCTACCAGATGAGCTCAAGGTGAGTTGGCAAGATGAGCTCCTTAGTGAGCTTAAGGAAAGTTAACAAGACAAGCTCCCATTTGAGGTTTTGTGCATGCTATCAGGCGAGCTCCTATGTGAGTTCCTGGGTGAGTTACACTATGAGCTCCTAGGCTAGCTCAAGTCGAGCTACTCAGCGAGATCCTATGTGAGCTCAAGGAAAGCTGGCAAGGTGAGCTTTCGGTGAGCTCCCAGTGAGTTTCTGGGAAATCTCAAGTTGAGTTGCTCAATGAGCTCCCATGTCGGTTGCTTCATCGAGCTCCTACCCGAGCTACTCGGTGTGCTCCCATGTGAGCTTAAAGGTGATCTTGTCGGTAATCTCTTAGCTGAACTTACATGTGAGTAACCAAATGAGCTCAAGGCAAGTTAGCAAGGTGAGCTTAAGGTGAGTTAGAGAGGTAAGCTCAAGGTGAGTCTGCAAGGCGAGAAATCAAGTGAGCTCCCGGTGAGTTCCCATGTGAGTTACTTGATGAGCTCCTAGGTGAGCTCAACTCGAGCTGATCGGTGAGCTCCTAAAAGAGCTCCTAGGTGAGCTACTTGGTGAGTTATTCGGTAAGCTCCCAGGTGAGCTACTAGGTGAGCTCCCAAGTGAGCTACTTGGTGAGTTCCCAGGTGAGGTCCCCGATGAGCTACTCGGTGAGCTCACAACTAAGCTCAAGTCAACGTACTCAGTGAGTTACTCGTTGACCTCCCGGGTTAGCTCCAAGGTGAGCTACTTGGCAAGCTGCTCAATGAAATTTGAGGCAAGCTACTAGATGGCCTCAAGGTGAGCTCCTCAGTCAGCTCAAGGTGAGCTGGCAAGGAAAGATCCCATGTGAGTTTGTTAGGAAAGCTATAAGGTGAGATCCCATGTGATTTTTTGGGTGAGCTACTTAATGAGCTCCTGGGTGAGCTCATGTCAACTGCTCATGTGAGCTCAAGGTGAGCTGTCAGGTGAGCTCATAGGTGAGTTTCCAGGTAAGCTCAATTCGAGTTACTAGGTGAGTCCCCAAGAGAGCTACTTGGTGAGCTCCCAGGTGAGGTCCTCGATGAGCTTACAAGTTAGGTCACAAGCGAGCTTAAGTCAACCTACTTGGTAAGCTTCTTGGTGAGCTCCTAGGCAAGCTGTTAGGTAGGCTCTGAGGAAGCTGACCCAAAAAATCAAATTGCCAGCTTACCTTGAGCTTACTGAGGAGCTCACCTTGCCAACTTTCCTTAAGCTTTTCTAGTAGCTCACCTTAGAGTTCATCGAGTAGCTAGCCAAGTAGTTCACCTGGGAGCTCACCTAGCAGCTCACCTAGGAGCTCATTGAGCATCTCACCAAGTAGGTTGACTTCAGCTCACTTGTCATTAAGAAGCTCACCAGGGACCTCACATGGGAGCTCACCAAGTAGCTCACTTGGGAGCTCCTCTAACAACATACCTGGGAGCTTTCCAAACAACTCACCAAGTAGTTCACCTGGGAGCTCTTCTGGGAGCTCAGTGATCAGCTCGAGTTGAGCTTACCCAGGAGCTCATCGAGTAAGTCACCTAGGAGCTTGCCTAATAACTCACCTTTATTACTCACCTTGAGCTCATCTGGTAGTTTTCATGTAAGATCACTTCAGAGATTTCTTACAAGCTCACCTGGGAGCTCAATGAGTAGCTCACCGAGTAGCTCACCTAGGAGCTTGACTGGGACCTTGGCAAGCTACTCACCCAAAAGCTCATTGATGAGATCAACTTGAGCTTTCCCGAAAACTCACCTAGGAGCTCACCTAATAGCTCACCTTGAGGTCACCCAAAAAATCACATGGGACCTCACCTATCAGCTCACCTAGAAACTCACATGGGAGGTTACCTATCAGCTCACCTTGCTTACTCACCTTGAGCTCACCTTGATTTCTCACCTTAAGCTCACCCAAAAACTTGCATGGGAGCTTTCCTATATGAGTTCACCAAGTAGATCACCAAGTAGATCACCTAGGAGCTCATCTAACAACTCACCTTGGAGCTCACCTAACAACTTACCTAGGAGGTCACTGAGGAGATTGACTTGAACTCTCTTGTGAGCTTGCTGGGGACCTCTCATGGGAGCTCACCAAATAGCTCACCTAGGAGCTTACCTAGTAGCATGCCTGGGAGCTCACCAAATAGCTCACCAATTAGCTCACCTGGGAGCTCTTCTAGGAGTTGGCCGATTAGCTCGAGTTGAGCTTTCCTAGGAGCTCATCGAGTAACTCACCTAGAAGCTCACCTGATATCTCATCTTGCCAAATCACCTTCATCTCACCTTGCCAACTCAACTTGAGATCATATAGTATCTCACATGTAAGATCACCTCAGAGATCTCCAATAAACTCACCTTCAAGCTCACCTAGAAGCTCACCGAGCAGCTCACCTAGGAGCTCAGCTTGGAGCTCGACAAGCAGCTCGCACAGAAGCCTATCAAGTAGCTCGACTTGAGCTTTCCCAAAAATCACATGGGAGATCACTTGATAGCTCACATTAACAACTCACCTTGATCTCACCTAGTAGCTCACCTAACAACTCAACATGAGCTCACATGGGAGCTTGTCAAGTAGCTCACCCAAAAACTTACATGAGAGGTCACCTATCAGCTCGCCTTACCAGCTTACCATGAGTTCAATGAGGAGCTCACCTTTCCTACTTGCCTTGAGCTCATCTGGTAGCTCACTTGGAGTTTTTTGAGTAGCTCACCAAGTAGCTCACCTGGGAGCTCACCTAACAACTCACCTAGGAGCTCACCGAGTAGTTCACCGAGCAGGTTGACTTGAGCTCACTTGTGAGCTCACCGAGTAGCTCGTCGGGGACCTCACCTGGGATCTCGCCATGTAGCTCACCTGGTAGCTCACGAGAATAGCTCATCAAGTAGCTCACCTGGGAGGTCTTCTTGGAGCTCACCGATCAGCTCACCAAGTAGATCACCTAGGAGCTCACCAATTAGCTCACCAAGTAGCTCACCTTGCCAACTCATGTAGAGATGACCTTGCCAACTTGCCTTGGGCTCATCTGGTAGCTCGTATATAAGCTCACCTCAAATATTTTCAATAAGCTAACCTTTTAGCTCACCTTGCCAACTCACCCAGGAGCTCATCGAGCATCTCGACTTGAACTTTCTTGAAAACTTACATGGGAGCTCTCCTGATAGCTTGCCTTGCCATCTCACCTTGAGCTCACTAAAGAGCTCACTGAGCAACTCGACTAGATCTCAGCAGGAGCTCAGAAAGTAGCTCATCTGAAAAACTCACATGGGAACTCACCTGATAGCTCACCTTGCCAACTCACATGGGAGCTCACCTATCAGCTCATCTTCCCATCTTGCCTTGAGCTCACTGAGGAGCTCACCTTGCCAACTCACCTTAAGCTTTTCTTGTAGCTCACCTCAGAGTTCATCAAGGAGCTCACTAAGTAGCTCACCTAGGAGCTTGCCTAATAGCTCACCTGGGATCTCACCTAGGAGCTTACTGAGTAGCTCACCAAGTAGGTTGACTTGAGATCACTTTTGAGCTCACCTAGGAGCTCGCCAGCTCACTTGGGAGCTCACCTAGCAACTCACCCGGAGAGATTGCTTTGAACATCTCGCCAAGTAGCTCGCCTAGGAGCTCATCTAGTCACTCACCTGGAAACTCACCTGGGAGCTCACTTGATAGCTCACCTTGCCAACTCAGATTGAGTTCACCTTACCAACTCACCTTGAGATCACCTCGCCAACTCACCTTGAGCTCATCTGGTAGCTCGCATGTAAGCTCACCTGAGATATTACCGACAAGCTTACCTTTGAGCTCACATGGGAGCTCACAAAGTAGCTCACCTAGGAGCTTGGCTGGGAGCTCTATAAGTAGCTTACCTAGGACCTTTTCAGTAGCTCAACTTGAACTTTCCTGAAAACTGACCTAGGAGCTCACATGATAGCTTGCCTTTCTATCTCACCTTGAGCTCGCCAAGCAGATTGACTTGAGCTCACCCGGGAGCTCATCAACTAGCTCATTTGAAAAATCACATGGGAGCTTGTCTATCAGTTCACCTTGCCAGCTCGTCTTGAGCTCGCTAAGGAGCTCACCTTACTAACTCACCTTGAGCTTGTCTGATAGCTCTCCTTAGAGTTCATTGAGTAGCTCACCAAGTAGCTTGCCTAGGAGCTTGCGTAATAGCTCATGTGGGAGCTAGCCTAACAGCTCACTTGGGAGCTCACTGAGTAGCTCGTTGAGTAGGTTATCTTGAGCTTGATTCTGAGATCACGGAGCAACTCACCGGGGACCTCACCTCAAGTCTAGCTACTCGACAAGCTCCTGGGTGAGCTCAAGGTGAGCTTGTAAGGCAAGATGTCTGGAAAGCTTCCAAGTAAGTTTTCAAGCAAGCTCAAGTCAAGCTACTCGATGAGCTCCTGGGTGAGCTGCTTACCAAGCTCTGAGCTGAGCTCTTAGTTGAGCTACTCAGTGAGCTCCCGGGTAAGCTCAAAGGTGAGTTTGTCGGTAATATCTGAGGTGAGCTTACACGCGAGCTACTAGATGAGCTCAAGGTGAGCTGAAGGTGAGTTAGCTAGGAAAGCTCAAGGTGAGTTGGTAAGGTGAGCTGTTAGGTGAGCTCGTGGGTGATTTCCCAGGTGAGTTACTTAATGAGCTCCAGAGCGAGCTCTACTCAAGCTGATTGGTGGGCTCCCATAAGATCTCCTAGGTGAGCTACTTGGTAATCTATTCAACAAGCTCCCAGGAAAGCTACTAGGTGAGTTCCCAAGGGAGCTACTTAGCGAGCTCCCAGGTGAGGTCCCTGGCGAGCTGCTCGGTGAGTTGACAAATGAGCTCAAGTCAACCTACTTGGTGAGCTACTCGGTGAGCTCCCAAGTGAGCTGTTAGGTGAGCTCCCAAGTAAGCAGTTAGGTGAGATACTTGGTGAGCTACTCGACGAACTCTGAGGCGAGCTACCATATGAGCTCAAGTTGAGTTAGTAGGGTGAGCTCCTTAGCGAGCTCAAGGCGAGCTGATAAGGTGAGATCATAAGTGAGCTCCTGCGTGATTTTGTAAGGTGAGCTATAATGCAAGCTCCCATGTGAGTTTTTTAGGTGATCTATTTGACGAGCTCATGGGTGAGCTCAAGTTGAGCTACTCAATGACCTCCTGGGTGAGCTCAAGGTGAGCTGGCAAGGTGAGCTATCAGGTGAGATTCTAAGAAAATTCAAGTCGAGCCACTTGACGAGCTCCTAGGTGAGCTATTTGCTGAGCTCCCAGCCAAGCTCTTAGGTGAGCTTCTCAGTGATCTCCCATACGAGCTCAAGGTGAGCATGTTAGTAATCTATAAGGTGAACTTACATGTGAGCTACCAGATGAGCTCAGGGTGAGTTGGCAACATGAGCTCAAGGTGAGTTGGTAAGGTGAGCTTACAGGTGAGTTACTTGACAAGCTCCTGGGTGAGCTCAACTAGACCTGGATCGGTGAGCTCCCAAAAGAGCTCCAAGGTGAGCTACATAGTGAGTTGTTTGGTGAGTTCCTAGGCAAGCTACTAGGTGAGTTCCTAAGAGAGCTACTTAGTGAGCTCCTAGGTGAGGTCCCTGGTGAGCTTATAAGTTAGCTCACAAGCGAGCTCAAGTTAATCTACTCGGTGAGCTTCTTAGTGAGATCCTAGGCAAGCTATTAGGTAGGCTCTTAGGTGAACTGTTAGGTGAGCTCCTAGGTGAGCTAATTGGTGAGCTACTTGATGAACTCCAAGGTGAGCTACTAGATGAGCTCAAGGAAAGTTGGCAAGGTGAGCTGCTCAGAGAGGTCAAGGTGAGCTCCAATGAGAGTTGGCAAGGTGAGCTATCAGGCGAGATACCATGTAATTTTTTGGGTGAGCTTCTTGATGAGCTCCTCGGGTGAGCTAAATTCGAGCTTCTCGGTAAGCTCCTTAGTGAGCTTAAGGTGAGCTGGCAAGGTGACCTTTCAGGAGAGCTCGGAGGTGAGTTTTGGGAAAGCTCAAGTCGAGCTACGTGATGAGCTCTTGGGTGAACTACTTCTCGAGCTCCTAGCCGAGCTCCTAGGTGAGCTTCTTGGTAAGCTCCCGGGTGAGCTTATCGACAATCTCGAGGTGAGCTTACATGCGAGCTACCAAAAAGAGCTCAAGGTGAGTTGGAAATGTGAGCTCATGGTGATTTGGTAAGGTGAGCTCAAGGCGAGATGACAAGGTGAGCTCAAGGGGAGTTGGCAAGGTGAGCTATCAGGGGAGCTCCCAGGTGAGTTCCTAGGAGAGTTACTCGATGAGCTCTCGGGTGAGCTCAACTCGAGCTGATCGGCGAGCTCCTAGGGGAGCTACTTGGTAAGTTGCTTGGTGATCTCCTAGGTGAGCTGCTAGGGAAGTTCCCATGTGAGCTCCTAGGCGAGGTCCCCAATAAGCTGCTTGGTGAGCTCACAAATAACCTCAAGTCAACCTACTTGGTGAGTTACTCGGTGAGCTCCTAGGTGAGCTATTAGGTGAGCTCTTAGGTGAGCTACTTGGTGAGCTACTCGATGAAATCCAAGGTGAGCTACCAGATGAGCTCAATGCGAGTTGGCAAGGTGATCTCCTTAGTGAGCTCACAATTCAAGCTTATAGGGGAGCTCTCATGTGAGTTGGCAAGGTGAGCTATCAGGTGATTTCCGTGTGATTTTTTAGGTGAATTACTTGACGAGCTCCCGAGTGAGCTCAAGTTGAGCTGATCAGTGATCTCCTGGGTGATTTCAAGTTGAGCTGGAAAGGTGAGCTTTTAGGTGAGCTCCTAGGTGAGTTTCTGGGCAAGCTTAAGTCGAGCTACTCGATAAGCTCCTAGGTGAGCTGCTTATCGAGCTCCCAGCCAAGCTCCTAGATGAGCTCAAAGGTGAGCTTGTTTGTAATCTCTAAGGTGAGCTTATATACGAGCTACCAGATGAGCTCAAGCCAAGTTATCAAGGTGAGCTCAAAGTGAGTTGGCAAGGCAAGCTTAAGGTGAGTTGGTAAGGAAAGCTATCGGGTGAGCTCCTGGTGAATTCCCGAGGTCATTTACTTGATGAACTCCCAGGTGAGATCAACTCAAGCTAATCAGCAAGCTCCCAAAAGATCTCCCAAGTGAGGTACTTGGCAAGTTGTTTGGTTAGCTCCCAGGTGACCTACTAGGAAAGCTCCCAAGTGAGGTCCCTGGTGAGATGTTAGGTGAGCTCTCAGGTGAGCTACTTAGTGAGCTTCTCGATGAACTTTGAGGTGAGCTACAAGATGAGATCATGGTGAGTTGGTAAGGTTAGCTATTCAGCGAGCTCAAGGTGAGCTGGCAAGTAGAGCTGATAGGTGAGCTCCCACGGGAGTTGGCAAGGTGAGCTGTCAGGTGAGCTCCCATGTGATTTTTTGGGTGAGCTATTTGACAAGCTCGCGGTGACCTCATGTCAAGTTAGTAAAGTGAGCTCTCATTCAAACTCACATGGGAGCTTGTATTACAGCTCACCTTTCCAACTCACCTTGAGCTCACCTTGCCAACTCACCAAGTAGCTCAGCTAGGAGCTTGGCTTGGAGCTCAGAAAGCAACTCGCCCAGGAGCTCATCGATTAGCTCGGCTTGAGCTTTCCTGGAAACTCACCTAGAAGCTCACATGACAGCTCACCTTACCAACTCACATTGAGCTCACCCAGGAGCACATCGAGCAACTCATCTTGACTTCACCTGGGAGCTCATCAAGTAGCACACCATAAAACTCTTATGGGAGCTTACCTTACAGCTCACCTTGCTAACTCACATGGTAGCTCACCTATTAGCTCACCTTGTCAACTCACCTTGAACTTGCTAAGGAGCTCCCCTTGCCAACTCACCTCGAGCTTGTCTAGTAGCTCACCTCATATTTAATCTAGGATCTCACCAATTAGATCACCTGGGAGCTCACCTAACAGCTTTCCTGAGAGCTCACTAAGCAGCTCACCTAGTAGGTTGACTTGAGCTCACCGAGTAGCTCGTAGGGGACCTCATATAAGAGGTCACCAAGTAGCTCGCTTAGGAGCTCTCCTAATAGCTCACATGGTAGCTCACCAAACAACTCACCAAGTAGCTCACCTAGGATCTCTTCTGGGAGCTCACCAATCAGCTCAAGTTGAGCTCACTCCGAAGCTCATCGATTAACTCACATGGGAGGTCACCTAATAGCTCACCTTACCAACTCAGCTTGAGCTCATCTTGTAGCTTGCATGTAAGCTCACCTGACAGCTCACCAAGTAGCTTACCTAGGAGCTTAGCTGGGAGCTCAGCAAGCAGCTCACCTAGGAGTTCATCAAGTAGCTTGACTTGAGATTTCCAGGAAACTCACCTAGGAGCTCACCTAACAACTCACCTAACAACTCACCTTGAACTCACCAAGGAGCTCAATGAGCAGCTTGAATTGAGTTCTCCCGGGAGCTTGTCAAGCAACTCACTAAGAAACTCATGTGGGAGCTCATCTAACAGCTCACCTTGTTAACTCGCATGGGTGCTCGCTTATCAGCTTGCCTTGCCAGCTCACCTTAAGCTTGCTGAGCAGCTCACCTTACCAACTCACCTTCAGCTCGTCTAGTATTTTTCCTAAAATTTTATCATGTAGATTACGTAACAGCTCACTTAGGAGCTTACTGAGTATCTCGTTGAGTAGGTTGACTTGAGATCACTTATGAGCTTGCTGAGCGGCTCACCGAGGACCTCTCTTGGGAGATCACAAAGTAGCTCACTTAGAAGCTCACCTAGCAGCTTACTAGGGAACTTACTACATATCTCGCCAAGGAGCTCATCTAATAGCTCAATTGGGAGCTCACCGAGCAGCTCTCCTAGTAGGTTGACTTGAGATCACTTGTGAGCTTGTCGAGCAGCTTGTCAGGGAGCTCACCAAGTAGCTTAATTTTGAGCTCGACTACCAGTTCACATGAGATCTCACTGAATGGATTACAAAATAGCTCACCTGGGAGCTCTTCTGGGAGCTCACCAATCAACTCAAGTTGAGCTCACTTAGGAGGTCATTGAGTAACTCACCTGGGAGCTAACCTAACAGTTCACCTTTCCAACTCGCCTTGAGCTCACCTTACTAACTTGCCTTGAGCTCACCTTGCCAACTCACCTTGTGCTCATATGGTAGCTTGCATGTAAGCTCACCTCAGAGATTACTGATAAGCTCACCTTTGAGCTTGCATGGGGGCTCACCAAGTAGCTCACCTAGGAGCTTAGCCGGGAGCTCGGCAAGTAGCTCACCCAGAAGCTCATTGAGTAACTAGACTTCAGCTTGCACAAAAACTCACCTGGGAGCTTACCTGATAGCTCATCTTACCAACTCATCTTGAGCTCACCCAGGAGCTCGCCAAGTAGCTTATCTTGAGCTCACCTGGGAGCTTGTCAAGTAGCTCACTTGAAAACTCACATGGGAGCTCACCTTACTAACTCACATGGGAGCTCACCTATAAGCTCACCTTACCAACTCACCTTGAGCTCACTAAGGAGCTCACCTTGCCAACTCACCTTGAGATTTTCTGGTAGATCACCTCAAAGTTTGTCAAGTAGCTCACCAAGTAGCTCACCTGAGAGCTCTCTTGATAGCTCACCTAGAAGCTCAAGGAGTAGCTCACCGAGTAGGTTAACTTGATCTCACTAAGAATCTCACTGGATACCTCACCTAGGTGCTTGCCATGTAGCTCACCTTGGAGCTCACCTAGCAACTCACTTGGGAGCTCACTAAATAGCTTGCCAAGTAGATCACCTAGGAGCTCTTCTAGGAGCTCACCAATCAGCTTTAGTTGAGCTTTCCTAGGAGCTCGTCTTGTAACTCACCTAGGAACTTACCTGGGAGCTCACCTAACAGCTCAACTTGCTAACTCACCTTGAGCTTGCATGTAAGCTCACCTTAGAGATTACTAACAAGCTCACCTTTGAGCTCACCTAGGACATCACCTAGGATCTAGGCTGGGAGCTCATCAAGTACCTCACCCAAGAGGTCATCAAGAAACTTGATTTGAGCTTGTACGGAAACTCATCCGGAAGGTCACTTTACCATCTCACCTTGCCAACTCACCTTGAGCTCATCTTATAGCTCACCTTAGAGTTCATCAAGCAACTCACCAAGTAGCTCACTTGGGATCTTGCCTAACAACTCACCTAGGAGCTCACTGAGAAGGTTAACTTGAGTTTTCCTATGAACTTGCCAAGCAGATCACCGGGGACCTCACCTAGGAGCTCAACAAGTAGCTCACTTGGGACCTCTCGTAGCAACTTTCCTGGAAGCTCACCAATAGCTCACCAAGTATCTCACATGGGAGGTCTTCGGGAGCTTGTTGATCAGCTTGAGTTGAACTTTCCCAGGTGCTCATCGAGTAACTCACTGGGAACTCACCAAGGAGATCACCCGATAGCTCACCTTGCAACCTCACCTTAAGCTTTATTTCCTAACTCACATTGAGCTAGCCTTGCCAACTCACCTTGAGGTCATCTTGTAGCTCATATGTAAGCTCACCTTAGAGATTACCTACAAGCTCACCTTTGAGCTTACTCCTAAGGAGCTCACTAAGAAGCTCACCTAAGAGCTTGGCTGGGAGCTTAGTAAGTAGCTTACCCGAAGCTCATCAAATGGCTCAACTTGAGCTTTCCCAAAAATCACTTGGGAGCTCACCTTACTATCTCACCCGGGAACTTGCCAAGTAGCTCAACTTGAGCTCACCTAGGAGCTCATCAAGTAACTCACTTGAAAACTTTTGTGGGAGCTCACCTGGCAGCACTCACTTTGCCACCTCTCATGGGAGCTTGCCTATCAGCTTACCTTGAGCTCACTGAGGAGCTCACCTTGGAAACTCACCTTAAGCTCATCTGGTAGCTCACCTAAGAGTTTGTTGAGTAGCTCACTGAGTAGGTTGGCTTGAGCTCACTTGTGAGCCTACCTGGGACCTTTCCTGGGAGCTCACCAAGTATCTCACTTGTTAGCTTGCCTAGTAGCTTGCATGGGATCTCATCAAATAGCTCACCAAGTAGCTCATCTAGGAGCTCAAAAATCATCTTGAGTTGAAGCTTTCCTAGGAGATCATCAAGTAACTCACCTAGGAGCTTGCCTAGGAGCTCACCTGATAGCTCATCTTACAAACTCAACTTGAGCTCACCTTGCCAAATGACCTTGAGCTCATCTAGTAGCTCACATGTAAGATCAACTCAGATATTATTGACAAGCTCACCTTTAAGCTCACCTGGGAGCTCACCTAAGAGCTTAGTCTAGGAGCTCGAAAAGCATCTTTCCCAGGAGCTCGTCAAGTACCTTGACTTGAGCTTGTTTAGATATTCACTTATGAGCTCAAATGATATCTCACCTTTCCAGATCACCTTGAGCTCACCCAGCAACTTGCCAATCAACTTGACTTGAGCTCACCTGAGAGCTCATCAAGTAGCTCACCTCAAGACTCACATGGGAGCTTGCAAATAGCTCAACCAGAGCTCATCCAACAACTCAACTTGATCTTACCTAGAATCTCACTTGAGAGCTCACGTTGTCAGCTCACCTTGAGCTCCCCCAAGAGCTTGTTGAATAGCTCAACTTGAGCTCACCCAGGAGCTCATCAAGCACCTCACCTAAAAACTCACATGGGAGGGCACCTGACAGCTCACTTTGAAAAATCTCATAGGAGCTCAACTATCAACTTGCCTTGAGCTCGTTGAGGAGCTCACCTTTCCAGCTTTCCCTAAGGTCATCTAGTAGCTCCCCTCAGAGTTTATCGAGAAGCTCAACTAACAACTTTCTTGGGAGCTCACCGAGTATCTCACTTGGAAGCTCATTTGGCAGCTCACCTGGGAGGTCACCGAATAGCTTGCCAAGTAGCTCAACTGGGCACTCTTTTGAGAGCTCACCGATTAGCTCGAGTTGATCTCACCTAGGAGATCATCGAGTAACTCACCTGGGAACTCACTTGGGAGCTCACCTGACAACTCATCTTACCAAATCACCTTGAGTTCACCTTGTCAACTCACCTTGAGCTCATTTGGTAGCTCACATGTAAGCTCATCTTAGAGATTACCGACAAGCTCACCTTTGAGCTCACCTAGGAGCTCACTGAGTAGCTCACCTAGGAGCTTGGCTGGGAGCTTGGTAAGCAGCTCATCTAGGATCTCATTAAGAATATTTACTTGAGCTTGCCCAGAAACTTACATGGGAGCTAACCTCACAACTCACCTTACCAGTTCACCTTGAGCTTATCCATGAGCTTTCCGAGTAGCTTAACTTGAGGTCACCCGTGAGCTTGTAAAGTAACTCACCTAAAAAATCACATGGGAGCTTACCTGAAAACTCACACAAAAACTCACATGGGAGCTCGCCTATCAGGTCACCTTGCTAGCTCACCTTAATCTTGCTGAGGAACTCACCTTACCAACTTGTTCTTGGGCTTGTCTTGTATCTCACCTTGGATTTCATCGAGCAGCTCACCAAGTAGGTTGACTTGAGCTCACTTGTGAGCTCACTGAGTAGATTTCTGGGGACCTCACCTAGGAGCTCACTTGGGAGCTCACCTAGATGCTTGCTTGGGATCTCACCAAACAACTCACTAACTAGCTCACCTGGGAGCTCTTCTGGGATCTTACTAATCAGCTTGAGTTGAGTTCACCTAGGAGCTTATCGAGTAACTCATTTAGGGACTCACCTGAGAGCTCACATTATAGCTCATCTGCCAACTCACCTTAAGCTCACCTTACTAACTCACCTTGAGCTCACCTTGCCAACTCACCTTGAGCTCATATGGTAGCTTGCATGTAACTTCACCTCATAGATTACTAACAAAATCACCATTGAGCTCACCTACGAGATCACTGAGAAGCTCACGTAGGAGCTCAGCTGGGAGCTCAACAAGTAGCTCACCCAAGAGCTCATCGAGTAGCTCAACTTGAGCTCAACTTGAGCTCACCTAACAGCTTACCTTGCCAGCTCACCTTGAGCTCACCCAGGAGCTCACCGAGTAGCTCAACTTGAGTTCACCCAGGAGCTTGTCAAGTAGCTCATCCAAAAAATCACATGGGAGCTCACCTGATAGCTCACCTTGCCAACTCACCCTTAGCTTGCTAAGGAGCTCACCTTACCAACTCACCTAGAGCTCATCTGGTAGCTCACCTTAGAGTTCATCGAGGAGCTCACCTAACAGCTCACCTAACATCTTGCCTAATAGCTAGCCTAACAACTTTCCTGGGATCTCACTAAGTAGCTCACTGAGTAGGTTGACTTGAGCTCACTGGGAACCTCACCTAGGAGGTCACCAAGTAGGCCGTTTCAGAGCTCTCCTAGTAGCTCACTTGGGATCTCACTGAATAGCTCACTAAGTATCTCACCTAGGAGCTCTTTTAGGAGCTCACCAATCAACTCGAGTTGAGCTCACTCGGGAGTTTGTCGAGTAACTCACTTGGGAACTTTCCTGGGAGGTCACTTGACAGCTCACCTTGCCAACTCACCTTAAGTTCACCTTACCAACTTGCCTTGAGCTCATCTAGTAGCTCACATGTAAGCTCATCTTAGAGATTACTGCCAAGCTTACCTTTGAACTCACCTAGCAACTCACCGAGCATCTCACCTAGGATATCGGCTGGGAGCTCGGTAAGTAGCTTAGCTAGGATTTTATCAAGTAGCTCAACTTGAGATTTCCTAAAGACTCACCTAGGAGCTCACCTGATAGCTCACCTTGCCAAAAAACTCACATGGGAGCTCACTTGATAGCTCACCTTGCAAACTTGCATGGGTGCTCACCTATCAGCTTGCCATGCTAGCTCACATTGAGATTGCTCAAGAGCTCACCTTACTAACTCACCTTGAGGTCATCTGGTAGTTTACCTTGGAGTTCATCATGTATCTCATCATGTAGCTCACCTGGGAGCTTTCCTAACAACTCACTTGTGGAGCTCATTAAGTAGCTCATCGAGTAGGTTGACTTGAGCTTACTTGTGAGCTCGCTCAGCAGCTTGCTAGGGACCTTGCCTGGGAACTCAGAAAGTAGCTCGCTTGGGAGCTTACCTAGCAGCTTACTTGGGAGATTTCTTAATAGCTCACTTAGGAGCTCACCAAGTAGCTCTATGAGTAAGTTGACTTGAGCTTACTTGTGAGCTTACCGAGTAGCTCACCAGGGCCCTTAACTAGGAGCTTAGCCAAGTAGCTTGATTCTAAGCTCACCTATTAGCTCACCTATTAGCTCACCTAGGAGCTCACCAAATGGATCGCCAAGAAACTTGCTTGGGAGCTCTTCTAAGAGATTTTTGATCAACTCGAGTTGAGCTCACCTGGGATCTCATTGAGTAACTTTCCTAGGAACTCACCTAATATCTTTCCTTTCTAACTCACCTTGAGCTCACCTTGCTAACTTTCCTTGAGCTCGCTTTGCCAACTCACCTTGTGCTCATCTGGTAGCTCACATGTAAGCTCACGTCAAAGATTACAGACAAGCTCACCTTTGAGCTCACTTGGGAGCTCACTGAGTAGGTCACCTAGCAGCTCAACTGGGAGCTCATCTAGCAGCTTGCCCAGGAACTCGTCGAGTAGCTCAACTTAAGCTTTACATAAAAATCACCTAGGAGCTCACCTTGCTAGCTCACCTTGAGCTCACCCAGGAGCTCACCGAGTAGCTCAACTTGAACTCACTTGGGAGCTCGTCAAGCAGCTCACTTGAAACCTCACATGGGAGTTTGCCTTACAAACTCACATGGTAGCTCACCTATCAGCTCAACTTGAGCTCACTGAGGAGCTCACCTTACCAACTCACTTGGGAGCTTGCCTTGCTAGATTGCCTTGAGCTCATCTAATAGCTCGAATATAAGCTCACCTCGTAGATTTTTGATAAGCTTGCCTTTGAGCTCACCTGGGAGCTCACTGAGCAACTCACCTAGGAGCAGGGCTTAGAGCTTGGAAAGTAGCTCACCCAGGATCTCACCTAGCAGCTCGACTTGAGCTCACTCAGGAGCTCGTATAGTATCTCACCTGAAAACTTGCATAAGAGCTCACCTATCAACTCACCTTCCCGCTCACCTTGATCTCCTTGAGGATATCACCTTGGCAACTTGCCTTGAGCTCTTCTTATAGCTCACCTTGGAGTTCGTCAAGTACCTTGCCAAGTAGCTCACCTGGGAGCTCACCTAATAGCTTGCATGGGAGCTCCCCAAGTAGCTCGGTGAGTAGGTTGACTTGAGTTTGCTTGTGAGCTCATTGAGTAGCTCACTGGGACCTCACCTAGGAGCTCGCCAAGTAGCTCACTTGAGAGCTCACCGATCAGCTCAAGTTAAGCTCACAAGGGAGTTTGTTGAGTAACTCACCTAGGAACTCACCTGGCGAACTCAAATGATAACTTACCTTGCCAACTCACCTTGAGCTTGCCTTACCAACTCACCTTGAGCTCACCTTGCCAACTCACCTTGAGCTCATCTGGTAGCTCACATGTAAGCTCACCTTAGAGATTACCCACAAGCTCACCTTTGACCTCACCTGAGAGCTCACCGAGAAGCTCACCTAGGAGCTCATTTGGGAGCTTGGCAAGTATATTACTCAGAGAGCACATAAAGCAACCGAACTTGAGCTTACCTAGAAACTCACCTGGGAGCTCACCTTGCCAGCTCACCTTGAGCTCACCCAAGATTTTGGCAAGCAGCTCGACTTGAGCTCACCCAGGAGCTCGTCAAGTAGCTCACCAGAAAACTCTTATGGGAGCTTGCCTAATAGCTTGCTTTGCCAACTCTCATGGGAGATTGCCTATCAACTTTCCTTGAGCTTGTTGAGGAGCTCACCTTAAGCTCATCTGCAACTCACCTCAGAATTTGTCAAGTAGCTCACTGAGTAGCTCACTAAGTAGGTTAACTTGAGCTCACTTGTGAGCTCACCAAATAGCTCACTAGGACCTCACCTAGGAGTTCGACAAGTAGCTCACTAATCATTTTGAGTTGAGCTCATCTGAGAGATCATCAAGTAACTCACCTGTGAACTCACCTGGGATATCACCTGATAGCTCATCTTTCCAACTCACCTTAAGCTCACCTTACCAACTCACATCGAGCTCATCTTGTACCTTGCATGTAAGCTCACCTCGAGATTACCGACAAGCTCACCTTTGAGCTCCCCTAGAAGCTCATCGAGTATCTCACCTAGGATCTTGGCTAGGAGCTCAGAAAGTAAATCACTTAGGAGCTCGTCAAGCAGCTTGACTTGAGCTTGACCGAAAACTCACCTGGGAGCTCACCTGATAACTCACCTTACCAAATCACCTTGAGCTCACCCAGGAGCTCGCCATGTAGCTTGACTTGAGCTCACTTGGGAGCTCTTCAAACAGCTTGCCTGAAAACTCACATGGGAGCTCACCTAACAGCTCACCCAGAAATTTGCATAGGAGTTCACGTATCAGCTCGCCTTTCTAGCTCATCTTGATCTCACTAAGGAGCTCACCTTGAAAACTCACCTTGAGCTCATATGGTATCTTGATTTGGAGTTCGTCAAGTAGCTCACTAAGTAGCTCACTTGGGAGCCCACCTAACAGCTCACCTAGGAGCTCACTGAATAGCTTGCTGAGTAGGTTGACTTGAGCTCACTTGTGAGCTCATCGAGCAGCTCACTGGGAACCTCACATGGGAGGTCTTCAAGTACCTCATTTGGGAGCTCACCAAGCAGATCATTGAATAGCTCACAAAGGAGCTCTTATGGGAGCTTGTCGATTAGCTTGAGTTGATTTCACCTTGTCAAGTCACCTTGAGCTCACCTTGCCAACTTTCCTTAAGGTTACCTTGCCAACTCACCTTGAGATAATATGGTAGCTCGCATCTAATCTAACCTTAGAGATTACCGATAATCTCACCTTTGAGCTTGCATGGGAGCTCACAGAGTAGCTCATCTAGGAGCTTAGCTGGGATCTCAGCAAGCAGCTCACCTTGCAGCTCATCGAGTAGTTCGACTTGAGCTTTCCTAGAAACTCACCTAGGAGCTCATCTAATAGCTCACCTTGCTATCTCACCTTGAGCTCACCTAGGAGCTCACCGAGTAGCTTAACTTGAGTTCACCCGGGAGCTCATGAAGTAGCTTGTCTGAAAATTTTCATGGGATCTTGTATGACAGCTCACCTTGCCAACTTACATGGGAGCTTGCCTATTATCTCACCTTGCCAGCTCACTTTGAGCTCACTAAGGATTTCACCTTGCTAACTCACCTTGAGCTCATCTGGTAGCTCCCCTTGGAGTTCATCGAGTAGCTCACTAAGTAGCTCACTTTGGGGCTCACCTAATAGCTCACCTAGGAGATCACTAAGTAGCTCACCAAGTACGTTAACTTGAGCTTGCGGAGCATCTTGTCAGGGACCTCACCTGGGAGGTAACTAAGTAGCTCACTTGAGAGCTCACCTAGTAGCTCTCTGAATAGCTCACCAAGTAGCTCACCTAGGAAGTCACTCGATCAACTCAAGTTGAGCTCACACTAGAGTTCACCGAGTAACTCACTTGGGAACTCTCCTCAGAGCTCGCCTTATAGCTCACCTTACCAAATCACATTGATCTCACCTTAGCAACTCACCTTGAGCTCATCTAGTAGCTCGCATTTAAGCTCACCAGGGACCTCACCTGGGAGGTCACCAAGTATCTCACTTAGGATCTCACCTAGTAGCTCTCCAAGTAGCTCACCTAGGAGCTCACTGATCAGCTTGAGTTGAGCTCACTCTAGAGTTCATCGAGTAACTCACTTGGGAACTCTCCTCAGAGCTCACTTGATAGCTCACCTTACCAACTCACATTGATCTCACCTTACCAACTCACCTTGAGCTCATCTAGTAGCTCATATTTAATCTCACCTCAGAGATTACCGATAAGCTTACCTTTGAGTTTGTTAGGGAGCTCACTGAGTAGCTCACCTCAAAGCTCGGCTAGGATCTTGGCAAATAGCTCACTCAAGAGCTCGTCGAGTAGATCAACTTTAGCTTGCCATGAAACGTGCTCGGGAGCTCATCAAGTAGATCACCTGAAAACTTGAATGACTCACCTTGATGACTTGCATAGGAACTCACCTATCAGCTTACCTTACCAGCTCACTTTGAGCTCACTAACGAGCTCACATTACCAACTCACCTTGACCTCATCTGGTAGTTTGCCTTGGAGTTCTTTGTGTAGCTCTCCAAGTAGCTCACTTGCGAGATCACCTAATAACTCACCTGGGACCTCACTGTGCAGCTTGTCGAGTAGGTTGACTTGAGCTCACTTGTGATATCACTGAGTAGCTCACTGGGGACCTCTCCTGAGAGCTCACCAAGTATCTCACTTCCGATCTCCCCTAGCAGCTCACCAAATGGCTCGTCATGTAGCTCAAATGGGATCTCTTCTAGGAGCTCACTGATCAGCTCGATTTGAGCTTACCTGGGAACTCATCAAGTAACTCACCAAGGAACTCACATGGGAGTTCATCTGATAACTCACCTTACCAACTCACCTTGAGCTCACCTTGTCAACTCACGGTGTGCTCATCTGGTAGCTCATATGTAAGCTCACCTCGAGATTTCCGATAAGCTCACATTTGAGCTCTCTTGGGAGCTCACCGAGCATCTCACCTAGAGCTTGGTGGGAGGAGCTCAAGCAAGCGGTCACCTAAGAGCTCATCGAGCAGCTCAACTTGAGCTTGCCTAGAAACTCACCTAGGGGTTCTCTCCGACAGCTCGTCATGCTAGCTCACCTTTAGCTCACCCAAGAGCTCACTGAGCAACTCGACTTGAGCTCACTCAGGAGCTCATCAAGTAGCTCACCCAAAAACTCACATGGGAGCTCACCTGACAGCTCACCTTACTGACTCACCTTGAGCACATGTAGTAGCTCACCTCAGAGTTCATCGAGTAGCTCACAAAGTATCTCACCTGGAGCTCACCAAATAACTCACTGGGAACTCACCGAGTAGCTCATCGAGCACATTGACTTGAGCTCACTTGTGAGCACACCGAGCAGCTCACCGGGGACCTCTCCTGGGATCTCACCAAGTAGCTCACTTCGGAGCTCACCTAGCAACTTGCTGAATGACTCACCAATTAGCTCACCTAGGAGCTCTTCTGGGAGCTCATTGATCGCTTGAGTTGAGCTCACCTGGGAGTTCATTGAGTAACTCACCTAGGAACTCGAATGGGATCTCACTTGATAACTCACCTTACCAACTCACCTTGAACTCACCTTGCCAACTTACCTTGAGCTCACCTTACCAACTTGCCTTGAGCTCACCTTGCTAACTCACCTTGTGCTCATCTGGTAGCTCACATGTAATCTTACCTCGTAGATTACCAACAAGCTCACCTTTTAGATCTCCCCGGAGCTCATCGAGCACTCACCTAAGAGCTTGGTTGGGAGCTTAGTAAGTAGCTCACCCATGCACTCATCGAGAAACTCACTTGACCTTACCTGAAACTCACCTCGAGCTCACCAAAGCTTGTCTTGTCAACTCACCTTGAGCTCACCCGGGAGCTCATTGAGTAGCTTGACTTGAGCTCACTCGAGAGTTCGTCAAACATCTCACTGAAAACTCAAGTGGGAGCTCACCTAACAACTCACCTTACTAACTCACATGGGATCTCACCTATTAGCTCCCCTTAACAGCTCACCTTCAGCTCGCTAAGGTGCTCACCTTGCCAACTCACCTCTAGCTCATCTTGTAGCTCACCTCGAAGTTCGTCAAGCAACTTGCCAAGTAGCTCACCTAGGAGCTCACTAAGTAGCTTGACTTGAGCTCACAGAGCAGCTCACCAGAGACCTCACATAGGAACTTGCCAAGTAGCTCAGCTTGGAGCTCACCAAATAGCTCTCCAAGTAGCTCACCTGGGATATCTTCTAGGATCTTGCCCATCAACTCAAGTAACTCACCCGGAGCTCACCGATAGTTCGTATTGCCAACTCACCTGATCTTGATCTTGCCTTGCCAAAACACGTTGATCTCACCTTGCCAACTCATATTGAGCTCATCTAGTAGCTCGCATGTAATCTCACCTTAGAGATTACCGACATGCTCACCTTTGAGCTCACCTAGGAGCTCACCGACCAGCTCACCTAGGACCTCACCGGGAACTCGGCAAGTAGCTTGCCTAGGAGCTTGTCAAGTAGCTCGATTTGAACTTGCCCGAAACTCACATGGGAGCTCACCCGACAGCTTCACCTTTAGCTCACCAAGAAGTTCACCAAGCATCTTGACTTTACCTAACTTAGGAGCTCATCAAATAGCTCGGTCAAAAACTCTCACGAGAGCTCACCTTTCCAACTTGTATTAGAGCTCACTTATCAGCTCTCCTTAAGCTTGCTAAGGATATCACCTTACTAACTCACCTTGAGCTTGTCTGGTAGTTTACCTCAGAGTTCATCATGGAGCTCACCAAGTAGCTCACATGGGAGCTCACCTAATAACTTGCCTGGGAGCTCACCTAATAGCTCATAGAGTAGGTTGACTGGAGCTCACCTAGCAGCTCACCTACGAGCTCTTCTGGGAGCTCACTGATCATCTTGAGTTGAGCTCACCTGATAGCTCATTGAGTAACTCATCGAGGAACTCACGTGGGAGTTCACCTGACAACTCACCTTACTAACTTCCCTTAAGCTCATGTTGCCAACTCACCTTAATCTCGTATTGCCAAATCACCTTGAGCTCGCCTTGCCAACTCACATTGAGCTCACCTTGCCTTAACTCACCTTGTGCTCATCTGGTAGCTCACATGTAAGCTCACCTTAGTGATTGCAAACAAGCTCACCTTTGAGATCTCTTGGGAGCTCACTGAGTAGCTCACCTAGGAGCTCAGCTGGGACCTCAACAAGTAACTCACCCAAGAGCTCGTTGAACATCTTGACTTGAGCTTGCCTAGAAACTCACTTGGGAGTTTGCACGAGATCACCTAGCTAGCTCACCTTGAGCTCACCCGGGAGCTCACCGAGTAGCTCGAATTGAGTTCACCTAGGAGCTCTTCAAACTACTCACCCAAAAACTCACATGGGAGCTCACCGATATCTTACCTTACCAACTCGTATGGGAGCTCACCTTGGCAGCTCACCTTGAGCTCGCCGAGAGAGATCACCTTGCCAACACACCTTTATCTTGTCTAGTAGCTCCCCTAAGAGTTTTTCGAGTAGCTCACCAAGTAGGTCAGCTGAGAGCTCACCTAATAACTCACCTGGGAGCTCACTGAGTAGCTCACCGAGCATGTTGAATTGAGCTCACTTGTGAACTCACCGAGTAGCTCACCAAGGACCTTGTCCTTAACCTAGCCAAGTAGCTCATGTGGGAGCTCACCTAGAAAATCACCTGGGAGATTGCCAAATAGCTCACCAAGTAGCTCACCTAGGAGCTCTTTTGGGAGCTTTCCGATCAGCTTGAGTTGAGCTCTCCCGGGAGCTCCTTAAGTAACTCACCTAGGAACTCACCTAGGAGCTCACCTACTAACTCACCTTCAGGTCACCTTGCCCCAACTCACCTTACCAACTCATCTTCAACTCATCTTATAGCTCGCATGTAAACTCACCTCGGATATTACTGAGACAGCTCACCTTTGAGCTCACCCGGGGAGCTCAGACTACTAGCTAACCTAGGAGCTTGGTTGGGAGCTCAGTAATCAAGTCACCCATGAGCTCATTGAGTAGCTCAACTTGACTTACTCGGAACCTTTCCTGTGAGCTCACCTAACAGCTCACCTTTCTAGCTCACCTTGAGCTCACCAAGGAGCTTGCTGTGTAGCTCGACTTGAGCTTTCCTGGGAGCTCATCAAGTAGCTTACCTAAAAACTCACATGAGAGCTCACTTAACAGCTCACTTTGCCAACTCTCATGGGAGCTCACCTATCAGCTCACCTTGAGCTCATTGAGGAGCTCACCTATCAGCTCGCCTTAAGCTCACTGAGGAGCTCACCTTGCCAACTCACCTTAAGCTCATCTGGTATCTCACATCAGAGTTCATCGAGCACCTCGATAAGTAGCTTGGATGGGAGCTCACTAAGTAGGTTAACTTGAACTCACTTGTGAGCTCACCAAACAGCTTGCCAAGTAGCTCACCTGGGATCTATTCTTGGAGCTCACCGATCAACTCAAGTTGAGCTCACCCAGGAAATCATTGAGTAACTCACCTAGGAACTCACTAATAAGCTCATCTAGGAGCTCAGATGGGAGCATAGCAAATAGCTCACCCAGGAGCTCGTCGAGGAGCTTGACTTGAGCTTGCTCGAAAACTCACCTGGGAGCTCACCTGATAGCTCACCTTGCCAACTCACCTTGAGCTCACCTAGGAGCTCACTAAGAAGCTTGACTTGAGTTCATCCATGAGCTCGTTAAGAAACTCACCTGAAAACTTACATGTGAGCTCACCTAATAGCTCACATTGCCAGCTCACATGGGAGCTCACCTATCAACTCACCTTGCAAGCTAACCTTGAGCTCGCCGAGGAGTTCACCTTGCCAACTCACCTTGATCTTGCCTAGTAGTGCACCTCGAGTTTTTCGAGGAGCTTTCCATGTAGCTCACCTAGTATCTCACCTAACAGCTTGCCTGGGAGCTCACTGAGTAGTTCATCAAGTAGGTTAACTTGAGCTCACCGAGTAGCTTGTCGGGGACCTCACCAAATAGCTCACTTTGGAGCTCTCCTAGTAGATCACCTGGGAGCTCACATAATAGCTCACCAAGTACCTCACCTAGGAGCTCTTCTTGGAGCTTGCGATCAACTCACCTAGGAACTCAACTGGGAGGTTACTCTAACACTCACCTTGCCAACTCACCTTGAGCTCACCTTACCAACTTTCCTTGAGCTCATCTAGTAGCTCACATGTAAGTTCACCTACGATATTACTGCCAAGCTTACCTTTGAGCTCACCTAGCGGCCCACCTAGGAGATCGGCTGGGAGCTCGGTAGTAGCTCACAAAGGAGTTCATCGAGCAGCTCAACTTGAGCTTTAACAAAAAATCACCTATGAGCTCACTGATAACTCACCTTGCCAACTCACCTTTCGGTCACCCAGCAGCTCACTGAGCAGCTTGACTTGAGCTCATCCAGGAGCTCATCAAGTAGCTCACCAAAAAACTTGCATGGGAGCTCACGTAACAGCTTACCTTGCTAACTTGCATGGGTGCTTGCTTATCATCTTGCCTTGCTAGCTCACCTTGAGCTCACCTAGGAGCTCACCTTGTCAACTCACCTTAAGGTCATCTTTTATTTTGCCTCATATTTTTTCTTGTAGCTTGCCAAATATCTCACTGGGGCTTTCCTAACATCTCACATGGGAGCTTAGCAAACAGCTCATCGAGTAGGTTAAATTGAGCTCACTTGTGAGCACACCGAGCAGCTTGCTTGGGGACCTCGCCCGGGAGCTCGCAAAGTAGCTCACTTGGGAGCTCACCTAGTAGCTTACTCCGGGATCTCACCTAGGAGGTCACCAAGCAGATCTCTGAGTAAGTTAACTTGAGCTCACTTATGAGCTTTCCGAGTAGCTTATCGGGTACCTTAACTGGGAGCTTGCCAAGTACCTTGATTCTGTGCTAACCTAACAGCTTACCTGGGAGCTCACCAAATAGCTCACCAAGTAGCTCACCTAGGAGCTCTTCTAGGATCTCACCTAACAACTCGCCATTCCAACTCACCTTAAGCTCACCTTGCCAACTTACCTTGAGCTCACCCTGCTAACTCACTTTGTGCTCATCTTGTAGCTCACATGTAAGCTGACCTCAAATATTTCTAACAAGATCACCTTTGATCTCTCCCCGAGCTCACCAAGCAGCTCACCTAGGAGCTCACTAGGATCTTAGTAAGTATCTCACCCTAGAGCTCATCAAGTAGCTTGACTTGAGCTTAGACAGAAACTCACCTGGGAACTCACATGATAGCTCACCTTGCCAGTTCACCTTGAGCTCACCCAGGATCTCGCTGAGCATCTCGACTTGAGCTCACCCAGGATCTCGTCAAGTAGCTCACTCAAAAACTTACATGGGAGCTCTCCTTATAACCTCACATGGTAGCTCACCTATAAGCTCAACTTTTCAGCTCACCTTGAGATCATTGAGGAGCTCACCTTACTAACTGACCTAGGAGCTCACCTTGATAGATTGCCTTGAGCTCATCTAGTAGCTCACATGTAAGCTCACCTCAGAGATTGTCGACAAGCTTACCTTTGAACTCACCTGGGAGCTCACTAAGCAGCTGACCTAGGAGCTCAACTAGGGAGCTAATCAAGTAGCTTTCCTAGGATCTCATCAAGCAGCTCGACTTAAGCTTGCCCAAAAACTCACTTGGGATCTCACTTGAGAGCTCACCTTGACATCTCACCTTGAGCTCACCTAGGATCTCATTAAGCATCTCAACTTGATCTCACTCAGGAGAACATTAAGTATCTCACCTAAAAACTTGCATAGGAGCTCACCTGACAGCTCACTCTACCAACTCACATTAGAGCTTACCTATCAGCTTGACTTGCCAGCTCACCTTGAGCTCACTGAGGAGCTCATCTTGCAAACTTTCCTTGAGCTCATCTTATAGCTCACCTTGGAGTTCATCGAGTAGCTCTCCAAGGATCTCATATGGGAGCTCACCTAATAAATCACCTAGGAGCTCACCGAGCACCTCGATGAATAGGTTGACTTGAGTTTACTTGTGAGGTCATTGATCAACTCACCAAGGACCTCATCTAGGAGCTCACCAAGTAGCTCACTTGGGAGCTCAACTAGCAGCTTGCATGGGAGTTCGTTGAATAGCTCACCAAGTAGCTCACTTGGGATCTCTTCTGATCTCACCAATCAACTCAAGTTAAGCTCACCTAAGAGCTCATTGAGTAACTCACCTGGGAACTTACCTGGGAGATCACCGATAGCTCCCTTGCCAAATCACCTTGAGCTCTCCTTCCCAACTTGCCTTAATCTTGCCTTTCTAACTCACCTTTAGCTCATCTAGTAACTTGCATGTAAGATCACCTTAGAGATTACTGACAAGCTCACCTTTTACCTTACCTAGGATCTCATCGAGAAGCTCACCTAGGAGCTTGGCTGGGAGCTTAGCAAGTAGCTTGCCTAGGAGCTCGTCGAGCAACTTAACTTGACCTTGCCTAGAAACTCACCTAGGAGCTCACCTTAGGAGCTCACCTTGAGCTCACCTAGGAGCTTTCTAAGTAGCTTGATTTGATCTCACTCAGTAGCTCGTCAAGCAGCTCACCTAAAAACTTGTATGGGAACTCACCTAATAGCTTGCTTTGCCAACTCTCATGGGAGCTCACCTATTAGCTTACCTTAAGCTCGCTGAGGAGCTCACCTTGCCAACTCACCTTAAGCTCATCTAGTATCTCACCTCAAAGTTTGTTGAGTAGCTCACTGAGTAGCTCACTGCGTAGGTTGACTTAAGCTTGCTTGTGAGCTCACTGAGAAGATCATCGGGGACCTCACCGGGAGCTCCCAAAGTAGATCACTTGAGAGCTCACCTAACACTCACTGGGAGCTCAATGAATAGCTTGCCAAGTAGCTCACCTAGGAGCTCTTCTTGGAGCTCGCCAATCATCTCGAGTTGAGATCGCATGGGAGATCATCAAGTAACTCACCTAGGAACTCACCTGATAGCTCATCTTGCCAACTCACCTTGAGCTCACCTTACCAACTCACCCTGAGCTCATCTTATAGCTCATATGTAAGCTCACCTTAGAGATTTCTGATAAGCTCATGCTTTAGCTCACCTAGGAGCTCACCAAGTAGCTCACATAGGAGCTTGGTTGGGAGCTCAGCAAGTAACTTAGCCAAGAGCTTGTCAAGCAAACGACTTAACTTGAGCTTGCCCAAAATCTCACCAGGGAGCTCACCGATAGATCACCTTGCCAACTCACTTTAGCTCACACAGAGCTTGCCAAGTAGATTGACTTGAGTTCACCTAGAAGCTCATCAAGTATCTCACTTGAAAACTCATGTGGGATCTTACCGATAGCTCACCCGAAACTCACATGGGAGCTTGCTTATCACTCACCTTCCCAGCTCGCTTTGTCATCTCACCTTGATCTCGCCGAGGAGCTCACCTTGACAACTCACCTTGAGCTCGTATAGTAGCTCGATTCAAGTTCATCGAGTAGCTCATCAATTATCTCACCTTGGAGCCCACTTAATAGCTCACCTGGAAGCTTGTTGAATAGCTCACTGAGTAGGATAACTTAAGCTTGCTTGTGAGCTCACTAAGTAGCTCGACGGGGACCTCACCTGGGAGCTCACTAAGTACCTCATTTGGGAGCTTTCCTAGCAGCTCACCTAAGATCTCACCGAATAGCTCACCAAGCAGCTCACCTTTCCAACTTACGTTGAGCTCGCCTTGTCAACTTTCCTTGAGCTTGACTTTCCAACTCACCTTGAGCTCATATGGTAGCTCACATCTAATCTAACCTTTGAGATTACCGACAAGCTCACCTTTGAGCTCACTTGGGAGCTCACCAAGTAGCTCACCTAGGAGCTCAGTTGGGAGCTTACCAAGTAGCTTGCATAGGAGCTCATTGAGTAGTTTGACTTGAGCTTGCCCCAAAACTCACCTGGGAGCTCACTTGACAACTCACCTTGAGCTCACCCAGGAGGTCACTGAGTAGCTCAACTTGAGTTCACCCAGAAGCTCATGAAGTAGCTCACCCTAAAACTTGCATGGGAGCTCAGATGATAGCTAACCTTGCCAACTCACATGGGAGCTCACCTATTAGCTCACCTTATTGGCTTGCCTTGAGCTTGCTGAGGAGCTCACCTTGAGCTTGTTTGGTAGCTCACCTTAGAGTTCATCACGGAGCTCACTAAGTAGCTCACTTAAGAGTTCACGTAGTAGCTTTCTGAGTAGTTTGACTTGAGCTCACCGGGGACCTCACCTGAGAGGTTGCCAAGTAGCTCACTTGAGAGCTCTCTGAATAGCTCACCAAGTAGCTCACCTAGGAGCTCACTAATCAACTTGAATTGAGCTCACTTAGGATCTCATCCAAGAACTCACACTGAACTCACACGGGAGCTCACCTGATAGCTCACCTTATAAACTCATATTGACCTCACCTTACCAACTTGCCTTGAGCTCATCTCGGTAGCTCACATGTAAGCTCACCTCATAGATTACCAACGAGGCTTACCTTTGAGCTCACTTGGGAGCTCATCTAGGATCTTGGCTAGGATCTCAAAAGTAGCTCACCTAGGAGCTCATCGAGCAGCTCAACTTGGGCTTGCCTGAAACTCACACGGGAGCTTGCCTAACAACTAACCTTACCAACTCAACTTGAGCTCACCCAGAGCTCACCGAGTAGCTCAACTTGAGCTCACCCAAGAGCTCATCAAGAAGCTCACTCGAAATATCACATGGGAGCTCACCTAATAGCTCGCCTTGATGACTCGCATGAGAGCTCACCTATCAGCTTGCCTTGCCATATCACTTTGAGCTTGCTTAGGAGCTTACCTTGTCAAGTCACCTTGAGCTCATCTGGTACTTCACCTCAGAGTTCTTCATGTAGATTACAAATTAGCTCACCTGGGATCTCACCTAACATCTCACATGGGAGCTCACCAAGCAAGTCATTAACTAGGTTGACTTGAGTTCACTTGTGACCTTACCGAGTAGCTCACCGAGGACTTCTCCGGGATCTCACAAAGTAGCTCACTTGAGCTCTCCTAGTATCTCATCAAATGGCTCACCAAGTAGCTCACCTAGGAGCTCAGCGATTAGCTTGAGTTGAGCTCACTTGAGAACTCATTGAGTAAATCACCTGGGAACTCACCCGAGACCTCACCGATAGCTCATATTTCCAACTTGCCTTGATCTAACCTTGCCAACTCACCTTGAGCTCACCTTGCCAACTCATCTTGAGCTCATCTAGTAGCTCACATGTAAGCTCACCTCAGATATTTCTGATATGCTCACCTTTGAGCTCACCTGGGAGCTCACCTGACAGCTCACCTTTAGCTCACCTAGAAGTTCACTGAGCAACTCAACTTGAGCTAACCTAGGAGCTCATCAAATAGCTCGATCAAAAAATCACATGAGATCTCACCTTACCAACTCATATTAGAGCTCACCTATCAACTCGCTTTGAGCTCACCGAGGAGCTCAACTTGCCAAATCACCTTGAGCTCATCTAGTAGGTCACCTCAGATTTTATCAATCAACTTGCCAAGTAGCTCACTTAGGAGCTCACCTAACAGCTCACCTGGGAGCTCACCTAACAACTCACATGGGAGCTTGCTTAACAACTCACCTGGGATCTCACCAAGTAGCTCACCGAGTAGGTTGAATTGAGCTCTCTTGTGAACTCACCGAGTAGCTTTTTGGTGACCTCACCTAGGAGCTCACCAAGTAGCTCACTTGGGAGCTCACCTAGTAACTCACATGGGAGCTCTCTGAATAACTCACCAAGTAGCTCATTTGGGAGCTCTTCTGTGTGCTCACTATATAGCTCAAGTTGAGCTCACCTAGTAGCTCATCAAGTAACTCACCTTGGAACTTGCCTTGGATCTCACCTAATAACTCACCTTGCCAAATCACCTTCAACTCACCTTTCCAACTCTCCTTGAGCTCACCTTACCAACTCACCTTGATCTCATCTTATAGCTCACATGTAAGCTCACCTCGTAGAATACTTGACAAGCTCACCTTTGAGCTCACCTAGGAGCTTGGCTCACCTAGGAGCTTAGAAAGTAGGTCACCCATGAGCTCATTGAGCAGCTCAACTTGAGCTTACCTAGAACCTTTCCCGGGAGCTTACCTGATAGCTCACCTTGCCAGCTCACCTTGAACTCACACAGGAGCTTACCGAGCAGCTCAAATTGAGCTCACCCGGGAGCTCATCAAGTACCTCACCTGAAAACTCACATGAGAGGTCACCTTACAACTCACTTTGCCAACTCTGATGGGAGATCACCTATCAGCTCACCTTGATCTCGCTGAGGAGCTAACCTTGTAAACTTGCCTTAAGCTCATTTGGTAGCTCACCTTGGAGTTCATCAAGCATCTCACCAAGTAGCTTGGATGGGAGCTCACCGAGAAGCTCACTGAGTAGGTTGACTTGAGGTCACTTGTGAGCTTTCCAAGCAGCTCTCTGGGGACCTCACCTGGGAGCTCACTAATTAGATCACTTGGGAACTCACCTAGCAGCTTACCTAGGAGCTCACTGAATAGCTCACTAAGTAGCTCACCCGGGAGCTCTTATGGGAGCTTGTTGATCAGGTCGAGTTGAGATCACCTAGGAGATCATCGAGTAACTCACCTGGGAACTCACTAAGTAGATCACCTAGGATCTCACATAGTAGCTTGCCTTGGAGCTCTTCTAGGAGCTTACCGATCACCTCTAGTTGAAGCTCACCCTAGAGATCATCACCCGATAGCTCATCTTACCAATTCACCTTGAGCTCACCTTGCTAACTCACCTTGAGCTCATCTCGGTATCTTGCATGTAAGCTCACCTCATATATTTTTGACAAGCTCACCTTTAAGCTTACTTAGGAGCTCACCGAGCAGCTCAACTAGGAGCTCGGCTTAGAGCTTGGCAAACATCTCTTCAAGTAGCTCAACTTGAGCTTGCCCAAATACTCACATGGGAGCTCACCGATAGTTCACCTTGCCAACTCACCTTGAGCTCACCCAGGAACTCACCAAGCATCTCAACTTGAGCTCACCCAGGAGCTCATCAAGCAGCTCACCCAAAACTTACATAAGAGCTCACCTGACACTCACCACCCAAACTCACATGAGAGCTTGCCTATATGGTCACCTTACCAGCTCACCTTACTATCTCACCTTGATCTCATTGAATAGCTCACCTTAACAACTCACCTTGAGCTTGTCTGGTAGCTCCCTTCAAAGTTCTTCGAGTAGCTCGCCAAGTAGCTTACCCGGGATCCCACCTTATAGCTCACCAAGGAGCTCTCTTAGTAGGTTGACTTGAGCTCACTTATGAGCTCACCAATTAACTTACCAAGGACCTCACCTAGGATCTCACCAAGTAGCTTGCTTGGGAGCTCACCTAACAGCTGGTCTGAGATCTCACTAAATAACTCACCAAGTAGCTCACTTGGGAGCTCTCCTAGAAGCTTTGATTAGCTTGAGTTGATTTTTCCTAGAAGCTCATCAAGTAACTTACCCGGGAACTCACCTAAGAGCTCACATGACATCTCACCTTGCCAACTCACCTTGAGTTTTCCTTCCTAACTTGCCTTGAGTTCACCTTGCCAACTAACCTTGAGCTCATATGGTAGCTCGCATCTAAGCTCACCTCAGAGATTACCAATAAGCTCACCTTTGAGCTCATCTTGGACCTCACCGAGTAGCTCACCTAAGAGCTTAACTAAGAGCTTGACAAGTAGCTTGCCAAAGAGCTCATTGAGTAGTTTGACTTGAGCTTGCTCGGAAACTCACCTTGGAGCTTGACCAATAGCTCACCTTGCCAGCTCACCTTAAGCTCACCCAGGAGCTCGTCGAGTAGCTCGACATGAGTTCACTTAGGAGGTCATGAAGTAGCTCACCTGAAAACTCAAATGAGAGCTCACTTGATATCTCACCTTTCCAACTCACATGGGAGCTCACCTATCAGCTCACCTTACCAGTTCACCATGAGCTTGCTGAGGAGCTCACCTTCCCAACTTGCCTTGAGCTCATCTGATGGCTTGCCTTGGAGTTCATCAAGGAGCTTGCTAAGTAGCTCACTGAGCAACTCATGATGGACCTCACCTAGGAGGTCACCAAGTAGCTTGCTTGGGAACTCACCTAGCCGCTAGCTAAGTAGGTCACTTGGGAGCTCTTCTGGGAGGTCACTTGGCAGCTCTTACGGGAGCTAATCGATCAGCTCGAGTTGAGCTCACTTGGGAGCTTGTCATGTAACGCAGCTGGGAAATCACACGGGAGCTTTCCGATAGCTCACCTTTCCAACTCGTATTGAGCTCACCTTACCAACTCATGTTCATCTCATCTAGTAGCTCGTATGTAATCTCACTTCATGATTTCGACAAGATTACCTTTGACCTCACCCGAGAGCTCACCGAGTAGCTCACCTAGGAGCTCGGCTAGGATCTCGATAAGTAGCTCACTTTGAAACTCACCCTAGAGCTCACCCGATAGCTCACCTTGCCACACCTTGAGCTTGCCTAGGAGCTCGTTGAGTAGCTCGACTTGAGCTCTCCCCAGGATCTTGTTAAGTAGCTCACCTTGTAACACTCTGATTTTTGAATGCTAACTTGGTGAATGTTTTACATACTGTTATAGCTCTTGGAATGAAAGAAAACATGTTAGGATATGTTTTGATTTTAAGAGAATGTGTTGCTAATTCGGATTCTTGCATACTATGAATTATTGCATGGGACAGCGAACACTGTACTTGTGTGTTTCTTGATGTGACGACAGGTTGTCGTATAATTGCTTGCTCTTGTGCTTTGATTGATGACATATCTGAATCAATTCCATTGATCCGGTATCTTTGAGAGATCCTCTTGTGTTTTCTATGCTAATTAACACTTGAACAGGAAGGACGGGCGTCTGTTACGTGATAGCATGGATGTTAGTAAGGGACGGGATGGAAATTGTTAGTGTTAGTGGTTAGTGGGAATTAAACCTAAACTAACCTAAACACCTAACATACATTCTACACTACTATCCAAAGTGGATTTTGATAAAAAAAAAAAAAAAAAAGGGAAAATAAATCTAAATCCTAAAACCTAAGGTCTAACTAAGACCTAGGTCGAATGAACTATGTAACCTAAACTAATCCTAAGCTAAAGGGGTACGCAGACCCTTGGAAGGAGAGGATAAGGATGGGTAGGTGGCATTCTTGGGCATTTATGAACTGTCCCTTAGGGGACGGCGCCAGTTTTGGCGGGACAGATGGGAGATAGAGGTGTCTATTTGGAAGCTTGGCTAAACTCAGTTTGCTTGGGAAATTTGAAGGTTGGAGACTTGCCAACCCAAGTGGAGGGGGCGTGGAAAATAAGGAGAAAGGCAAGCCTTTAATGCATTAAATGTTTTTGGTCCTCGCGACCAGCTTGCCTTGGAAGCAGCATGAAGGAATTTTGATTGTCATTTTTGTTCATTCGAGCTTTTTGCAAAGTTGCTCTGCATTTGGTTTTTCTGACCTGGTTCGGTCGAACCAGCTCTTGGCATTGACATTTTCGTGGAAGAATAGAGGCATTGATAAGCTGAAGAAGAAAAGAGTCTTTGGGAAGTTTGTGTAGCCGTTGTGGAAGAAAAAGCGCGGCAAAACGAAGCTTTCTTGAGTTACGAAAAAGAGATTACGGGCATGTTAAGCCCTTCTCTTTAAAATCTTTGCTTGATTTAAATGTTTCATTAAAACAACCCTGCTCTTGGGTTTGGATTGCTTGATTGTTTTTGAGATTGATTTGGAAATGGATTTGTTGATTCATGCCTTCTTTTTCTTGAAAAATGATAAGGAAGTTGATTTTGATTGCTCTGCCTCGATTGTTCTTGCTCGAATCGTGTTGGAAATAAGATTTTAGTATTGATTGTAGAAATTTGTATAAAGGGTTGAAATGTGGGTATTCCTTTCACTTGTTCGTATTGTTCGAAAATGGAAAGGAATTTGTGCAATCGCCCTTATGGTGTAATTTGTTTCTTTAAATGCAATCGATCGTTTCTTCTTTGTTGTATTTGGGCTGCACTTCCATGTAAAATGGAAATGGAAATACTGATCGAGTTATGTTGCTTCGATTTGGGTTTCCTTCCTTTCTTGCTGTGTCATTTTTGGAAATAATGGGAATGCGATCGTCCCCTTGCTTTGTTGTGTTAATCCGTCCTTGCATTTGATTGGTTGGAAGCACTCCCACGACGTGCTGGTTTGTTGACAGTATGGTGTTCGAAATAGATATAATTCTTTTACTATTCGTGTTGATTGAAAGTGGAACAGGTGTGTAATCGTTCCTTATGGTGTAAATGCTTTCCATTTAGTGTAATCGTTTCTTGCTGTGTATATGGAACTGTCTTTACAAGAAAAGAAGAAATGGAAATACAGTTGCATATATTGCTGTAATTTGGGTTCTGTTGAATCTTGTTGTCATTTTGGAAATGATACAAAATCTTTTATTATTAGTCGCTTTGAGTTCAAATTGTCCTTGTATTTCTTGAATGAAATGCTTTCCTGATGTGCTGGTTGTTTAACAGTATTGGGAAAAATTGGCATATGTATCACGGGTTTGTACGTGTTAATTGAGTTGTTCTCTTTTGAAACCATAAGTCTTTTGCTGATGAACTAGAATGAAAGAAGCGTTGGTTGTTGAAGTTGTTTCATATGGAAATTTTTATAAAGGAAATAGATTCTCTTCCTTCTACTGTCTTGGATTCTGATGAAAGTGGCATTCGGGACCCCTATGAGTAATTGAATTCGAATTTAAATTCAAGTAGTAGCAACATTTCCATGGCTGTGCCCTTTTCTTGTATAAGAAATAAGCAATTATGTTTTGGAATCCGTGAAAATAGGAAAAGTAGACTGTTTTCCTTCTGAAGTTATTGAATGACTATAATTTCTTCTTGCTGTAATGAAGGATGACCCCATTGCGTCTAGCAGTCGAAGTTTGACCTTCTGATATAATTTTGCTTTTACTATCTTGAGAATGCAAATTTGGTGGGCGTTCATTCTTTGTAGCTTGTTGAATTGCAGCTGTACTGGCTATGGGTGATGCTTATCAATGAGAACGTTTACGTTGTTGTCTGCATCTAAGTTGAGTTGTCTTGCTTAGAAAAAAAAAAAAAAAAGCGTGATTGAATGTTTTTACTTCATTACAAAACAATGATTGTTTTTAATGAAATAGTAGAGAATGAATTCTTCTCTTTTGCTATCCGGAACTCTGAAGGTGATATTGGATTTATAGTGCTTATGATTCGGTCTTGCTGTAGGTAACAGTCATGTACCCTTTGTTATTAAGAACTATATGTGTTCAAAAGTATAAAAGATTATATGAATATATATATATACTTGCGTGGTTGCAATTTTGTTGTTGGTTAGCTATACAGTGTAAGAAGTAAGGAATTTTCTAGTATAGCAAATACCTAGTATACATATTGATATGGCTTGCTCCAGGATAAATATAATGTCTTACTAACCTGTTGGCATTCATATGAACTGGAAATAAATGGAATTATTCTTGCTGCCAGAAAGTGAATTCCGAGTGGATTTTGTAAGTTTCACTCTGAACTGTTATTTGATTTATCTTTAAATCTGGATCCCACTTTGTTAGGACAGTCATGTGAAAGAGATAGAGATATGAATTAATGTTTTAGAAAAATGATCTTTCTTCTTTCATTCAGTTAGAAATCTGGAATTGTGAATGAAGAATTTTATAGTGCTTAGATGGGAGCCACTATATGCATTGCTGTTCGCTTTCTTGTTTGTACTTGAATGCTTTAAATTTAACATGCTTCATGAACGGAAAGGAAAGTAATGGATTTATACTCAGTTAGTTTCATCCTTTGCATTTGTTATTAATGAAAGGTGTGGAAAGGATAACTGTATGCTTTATAGGCAGCAAACTACTTGTATTTTTAACTTTACAAATTTTGTAAATAGATACTTGCAATGATTATGTCAAAACGGGACAGCAGTCCCTTGACTGGTGGCGATGATGTTTTTGATAGTTCAGTGGTTATGCTGATTTCTCTTTTGTGCTTTCGAGATTGATGTTTTGCTGTCGTTTCATAAAAGCAGGGTTCTTTTATCGAAACAGTTAGTTGAAGCATCTTATTTTAAGGATAAGTGCTTAATGTGCTCGATTCATTAGGCCCGACCCGTGCATTCATTTTGCGAGATGGAATTTGATTAGAATGAAGACTTGGCTGTTTTCTGATGCCTCTTGATTAGATGTAAATTAAATTGTAACTGTTGCTTTTATTTCCTCTTTGAGGAATTGTAAAAGAAGAAAATACATTCTTCTGTCCATGAGTTGTATGAATGCTTTGTATAAATTATACCCAATCAATTTGGATTGGCAAATGTACAAATTATGACTTGAAATATTGAATACGATTCAAGTGTGATATTTTCAATAATTATATCGAGTTGATATTCTTTGTTTAAATTGGAAATATGGTGTTATTTCCTGATTTGGAATTGTTTCATTATCCTTGGATGGATGTTGAATTGAAACTGATGTTTATTCTTACTTAATTACAACCTTTAAGTTGAACAATGCAATTAATTCATACTTGGGGTAAAGATGAATTTTGAATTGACATTAAAAAGGATTAAGAAGGATATGATTTTATAATCAGAAGGTATTCAGGATTAGCTTAGGAGCTAAGGAATATCAATTTAAACTGGGAGTATTCGAACTTCGTTTTCGAACTCCATTAATGATCCCGTTTGATAAAATTCAGAATAAAGGTTATTGGATACATATATCCATAACTAATGATCCTCAACTATATAACGTCGAGGGGAAATAAATGAATTCATTTCTCAAGGAATAGACCTCGTTTGAATGACGTCTAATAATTTAACATTATGAAATTAGTTGCAGTTGGAAACATCTTGGTTAAGTTTAATAGGTTAAACTTATTATGTCCGTCGGTACGGACTGCTTAATCTAATGATTAAGAAATTAACCAAGTAAGGGAATGTAGCCCTTCGATATGAAGGGGACGATACATAGAAAACTAACGGACGGTTTAGTCCCTCTTAGTTATAGACAACTGCAACGGCAACGAGGATCAAGGGATCAGCGTGGATGCTGAAAATTGCTTTAACTGATAACTCGTAGCTAAGTCACTTGGGCAGGATGTGAATTCTCGATGGGATGAATTACTGCGGGACATTGGCATCGCCCGGCTACAAGAGTGTCTTCATGAAGACGGGGTCTTCACGACGACACAATGTTGCAGCTGACATATAGCAATGCCCTCCCGAATTAAAACATTGAGAATACATAGGCTGAAAGTGTAGATCTTAGCTGGGGTGGAGATAGGGTATGATTTGGTATACGGAGTGACTCCGGATTACTAAAGATAATCAGACACACGGAGTCGTGGGGTAACGACACCGTATGTCTGCGTATCTTTAGTTACCTGGAGTGCCTTCCTATACCCGCTCATATTACTGGCTGGAATCGAAAGTTTAAAACGGAACTTAAACAATGAGGACTGGTAGGAACCAGGAAAGACCATTCTAGATAACAGGTGAAGTGAAGTGAAGGACGTATTCCGTAGATGTGTATCACATTCAGGAATATGATCATGCAAAGCATGTGAAAATCTTTGGCCAAAGTATCGCAATTCTTTGGTTGCGTTGTCCTTATCACTTAATTTAAGATGCAGGATGTCAGATGAATATCAGTAACAGATATTCAGATAGGCTTCTTAAATGGATCACTTCGATAACCGGGGAAGGTTATGAGAACAAGTATACAAAATATACTATGCATGAACAAACATGAAGGATCGGTTGTTGCCGAGTCATGTATATGAAGGATCGGTTGTTGCCGAGTCATGAAATGAAGGATCGTTGAAACTCCGAGCCATGAAAATGGAGGATCGGCAGTTCATCGAGTCATTTACAGCAGCATATAGAATCTGTTATGAGATTGAATGGCATTGAATGTGTGTTCCATATTGTAATTATGTGAACAGGGAACATTCGTTTTAAAAAGAAATTGTATAATCCAAACTGTGTGGTTTGGGCAGAGAACAATTATTAAATCTTGAACGTGTGTTTGAATTTTATAATTCATAACAGAGAACGTTATATATAAAAAAAAAAAAAAAAAAAAATTTCCCTTGTTCTGGTGTTTTAAATTGGGGATGTTACATCTTGGTATCAGAGCTGAAGGTTGCAGCTCTTGGACCTAATGAGTCCACGTTATTAATAAAGTTTACATTTTCTTATTGAGCGAGAAAATGGTCGGACAAGAGGGAATCTTTGCGAATAACCCGTTGCGGGGTGGAGAAGCGGCAACTGCCCAAAAGCTGGATGAAATCCTTGCTGCCCTACTTGATACGAGGATCGTTTGACCTGTCTTGGAACAACGATCAATGGCAATGAAGAGGAGGTGAATGAAGCTGAAATAAATGATCAGCTACCTCCTGTGGACAACATCAACGGAGGGAATCCGGGTGTTGATGATAATAATATAATTGCTCCTAATCCCCCTGAAAATAAAAGGGCAAGATTAGCAGCTGAACTTACGAATGATATAAAGAGAATAAGTCCTCCAAAGTTTGATGGAACAACTCTTGGGGACGGAGCTGGCGCTCGGTGAAATGGAGAAATACTTTGCAATAAGAAACTTCTCTGAAGAGACTAAAGCGATATGGGGAGCATATCAGCTTTCTCATGAAGCATCATCCTGGTGGGACAACCGTAAGGTTGAGCTGAATATTGTCGAATCAGACATAACTTGGGATCAATTTAAGGGATATTTTAGGCAAAGATGGCTGCCTCAACTCTATTTTGATAGGAAAATGACTGAATTTCAGAACTCGAGTCATGCAGGAAGGTCATTGTGATGACGAGAATCGGGAAGGGTTTACTAAACTCCTTAAGTATGTGCCGCAGTACCAAGCTGACGAGAAGTTCAGAATACGGAAATTCATAATGGGACTGAATCCCATCATTGGTGGCGAAGTGGATGTCCACGGCCCAACCACCATGGATGGAGTTGTTGAAAAGGCAATCAGACAGGAACAGAAATTGAGAGCAATCTCTGCTCACAGGGAAGAGATAAGGAAGAAGATTCCCAATCCTTCTTCGTCTCTTGCACCAAAAAGGGGACCTTGGAAAAGGTTTGGTGTGAAAAATAAAATTGTTGTAGATAACAACAAGAAACCTGTGATGAAACAGGACACTCAGAAATAGTCTCATGGAATAGCTTTCCAAAAGTTAATGGCATTGGACAGAAGTCCTATGGAAGCCAGAACGATAACTTTAAGGCTGGTAACAAATTTGAACCTAGAAAAGGGCCAGCTGGAGGATGCTTCAACTGTGGAAAGGACCACTATGCGAATCACTGTCCTCTGAAGAAGGATGATCGCGGACAGCAGCATAGGATACATGCTGCAGTGTCTAACCGACAAGCTGAAAAGCAAGTGACGCCCATAGAAGTTACTGGTAAGCTATTCGGTAAACCTGTAGTTGTACTTTTTGATACTGGAGCTACAGAATGTTTTATTTCTGCTAAACTTGCTATGAAATTAAAAAGAAAGGCTGCGAGAATGGATAAAACTTGGACAGTGCATTATGGGAATAATGCTGTCCACACAGTTGAAATGTGCCTTTTTGGGGCAATTCTTGACCTGCCTGGGTTCTCCACCGAAGTTGACTTGTATGTCACTCCTCTAGGATCATATGATATCATTATTGGAGTTAACTGGTTGGCTGAACATAAGGCAAAGGTTGACTGTTATGAAAAACACATCAGTTGCCTTGATGACCGGCAGAAACCAGGCAATCATCCAAGGTGTAAACGGGAAGTTGCAGTTAGGAAACTGACGGCTATGCAACTAAAGAGGGCTAAAAACAGAGGCTGCACTTTGTATGCGGTAAAAATGACAGAAAATGAAGAGGAAGATAATGATTTCATGGAAAGATATCCATTGTTGAGGGATTTCCGTGATGTGTTTCGGAGGAATTCCGGTCTTCCGCCCAAACGTGAGTTTGACTTCGCTTATTGAGATCAAACCAGGAACGGAACCCATATCTAAGGCACCTTATAGAATGACTACCATTGAGCTGGTAGAACTGAAGGCTCAGTTACAAGAACTTCTGACTAAGGGGCTGATCGGGCCGAGCGTCTCACCTTGGGAGCGCCAGCCGTAATTTTCGTAAAGAAAAAGGATGGCACCTTGAGGTGTGCATTGATTACTGAGAATCTTTGAATAAAGCAACCATTAAAAATCGATACCCACTTCCAGAATCGATGATCTGTTTGATCAAGATGCGAGGAGCATCGGTCTATTCAAAAATAGATCTGCGGTCAGGATACCATCAGCTGAGAATAAAAGAGGAAGATATTCATAAAACAGCTTTTAGAACGAGGTATGGGCACTATGAGTTCACAGTGCTGCCTTTTGGGCTGACTAATGCACCTGCCGCCTTCATGAATCTAATGAATAACATCTTTCAAGAATACTTAGACAAGTTTGTGCTTGTATTCTTAGACGACATTCTTATATACTCTAAAAATGTCGAAGAGCACCAAGAACATCTCAGGATAGTGCTGGAAATCTTAAGAAAGAGGAAGTTGTATGGCAAGCTGTCCAAATGTTCCTTTTATGATGCAGAGGTGCATTATTTGGGACACGTTATAAGTAAAGACGGGATAGCTGTTGACCCTTCAAAGATCACGGCTATAAGCCAATGGCTCGCACTAAGAACGTGCACGGTAAGGAGCTTCATGGGCTTGGCTGGATATTATAGAAAGTTCGTTAAGGACTTTTCAAAAATTGCTGCTCCAATCACTTCGTTGCGAGAAGAAAGAAAAGAAATTTATGCAGGGAGACAAATGTGAATCTACCTTTAAAAGTTAAAGGAGCGATTAACTACAGCACCTATTTTGACTGTACCTGATCTAAATGGAGATTTTATGGTTGTAACGGACGCCTCAGGAGAAGGCCTTGGAGGTATTCTGTTACAGAATAACCATGTTATCGCTTATGAAAGCAGAAAGCTTAAGTTACATGAACAGAACTATGCTCCACACGATCTTGAGCTCGCTGCCATAGTACATGCGCTTCAAATATGGAGGCATTACCTTCTTGGCAAGCCCTTTGAATTAAAAACAGACCATCTGGGGCTGAAGTATATTTTTACTCAGCCAAATCTGAATGCAAGGCAACGAAGATGGTTAGAATTTCTGTCTCAGTATGATTTTGATATAAACTACATTAAGGGCAAGGAAAATAGAGTGGCAGATGCTCTGAGTCGAAGGAAGCATATCTCTGCTCTTATAACGTTAAGAACTCAGTTTAAGGATGAGGTAAAAGATGCTTTAGAATCAGATCCCTATTTTCAAACAAGTCAAATCAGCACTTCTGCACCCAGCAGACAGGCCAAAGTATAAGGGATTTCATTTTGATAACGAAGGAGTTATGAGATTCGAAAACAGGGTATATGTACACAGCAAATGGCTTAAGAGAGAAATTGTTCACTTTGAATTCCATAATTCACCTTTTAAGGCACCACGGCATTACAAAAATGCTTGCTGATCTTAAGCAGCAATATTTTTGGAAGGGAATGAAAAAGGATGTAATAGAGTTTGTAACACACTGCTTGGAATGTCAGCGTGTTAAAGCGGAACATATGCACCCTTCAGGATTATTGTATCCCCATAGCATTCCGCAGTATAAGTGGCAAGTGATAACGATGGATTTCGTTCAAGGATTGCCTATGTCAAGAAATAAACATGACATTATCCTGGTTGTAGTCGACAAATTGACCAAAGTGGCACACTTCATTGCTGGTAATTTGAAGGACGATGCACCAGTTTTAGCAAGAAGATTTGTGCATGAAATCTTCAGATTACATGGAATACCGGAATTAATCATATCGGACAGGGATCCGAGGATGACATCAAGGTTTTGGCAAACGCTTAATGCAGCCTTGGGAACTAAATTAAACTTCAGTTCTGCATATCATCCAGAAACGGATGGACAGACTGAGAGAGTTAATCAAGTTTTAGAGGACATGCTGAGGATGTATTGCATGGACCAGCAGTATAAATGGGAGGAATACCTTCCGCTGGTAGAATTTGCTTACAATAACACCTATCATGCCTCTTTAAAAATGGCGCCCTTTGAAGCATTGTATGGAAGAAAATGCAGAACCCCATCACCGGGGACAGCGTTGAGACAGAGAGAGTAATTGGGCCGAAAATCCTTATGGAAATGGAACAGCAAATCAAAATGATTCGGGAACATCTAAAGGAGGCTGCCAATAGGCAGAAGAGCTATGCAGACTTGAAGCGGGTTGACAGGCATTATAAACTTGGAGAGAAGGTCTTTCTTCGGGTGAAGCCGAAAAAGAGCTCCATAACTTTTGGCAAGGCTGCCAAGTTGTCACCACGTTACGTGGGACCTTTTGAAATTATTGAAATAATCAACCCTGTAGCTTATCGTCTAGCATTACCTCCTGCTTTGTCTCAAATGCATGATGTTTTTCATATTTCTTTGCTTAAGAAATACGTGACAGATTTATCACATGTGCTAAATTGGAATTCCTTGCAGGTCCAAGACCCAGGAATAATCGTGGTTAAGCCCATTCGAGTGTTGGGAACTACTTGATTGTACTTGAGAAATCGCGAAGTGAACCAATGTAAGGTCCAGTGGGACCAGTTCAGCGAAGAAAGTGCAACTTGGGAGAATCTCGAAGAAATGAGATCTACTTTTCCACATCTGTTTAACTGAATATGAAATTCAGAGAACTGAAAGTTTTACCAAATTTAGACCATTATTAGTCTATTGTACAGTTGTCTTAAAACTTTGTTTTTAAGAGAGAATCTGTTTTTGGTATGAACATATGAATGAAAGAACAATAACTGAATTTTGTTCTATGAACTTCTTGATTTGTAAATCTGATCATCGGGACGATGATTCTTTAAGGAGGAAGAATGTAACACTCTGATTTTTGAATGCTAACTTGGTGAATGTTTTACATACTGTTATAGCTCTTGGAATGAAAGCAAACATGTTAGGATATGTTTTGATTTTAAGAGAATGTGTTGCTAATTCGGATTCTTGCATACTATGAATTATTGCATGGGACAGCGAACACTGTACTTGTGTGTTTGCTGATGTGACGACAGGTTGTCGTATAATTGCTTGCTCTTGTGCTGATTGACAGCATATCCTGAATCAATTCCATTGATCCAGGTATGCTGAGATCCTCTTGTGTTTTCTATGCTAATTCACACTTGAACCGGAAGGACGGAACGTCCTGTTCTGTGATAGCATGGATGTTAGTAAGGGACGGGATGGAAATTGTTAGTGTTAGTGGTTAGTGGGAATTAAACCTAAACTAACCCTAAACACCTAACATACATTCTACACTACTATCCAAAGTGGATTTTGATAAAAAAAAAAGGGGAAAAATAAATCTAAATCCTAAAACCTAAGGTCTAACTAAGACCTAGGTCGAATGAACTATGTAACCTAAACTAATCCTAAGCTAAAGGAATTACATGCAGACCCTTGGAAGGAGAGGATAAGGATGGGTAGGTGGCATTCTTGGGCATTTATAAAAAGTCCCTTAGGGGACGGTGCGATTTTAGGCGGAGACGATGGGAGATAGAGGTGTATTTTGGAAGCTTGGCTAAACTCGGTTGCTTGGGAAATTTGAAGGTTGGAGACTTGCCAACCCAGTGGGGGGCGTGGAAAATAAGGAGAAAGGCAAGCCTTTAATGCATTAAATGTTTTTGGTCTCGCGACCAGCTTGCCTTAGGCGGCATGAAGGAATTTTGATTGTCATTTTTGTTCATTCGAGCTTTTTGCAAAGTTGCTCTGCATTTGGTTTTTCGACTGGTCGGTTGAACCAGCTCTTGGCATTGACATTTTCGTGGAAGAATAGAGGTGTTGATAAGCTTTGAAGAAGAAAAGAGTCTTGGGAAGTTTGTGTAGCCGTTGTGGAAGAAAAAAGCAACGGCAAAACGAAGCTTTCTTCGAGTTACGAAAAAGAGATTACAGGCATGTTAAGCCCTTCTCTTTAAAATCTTTGCTTGATTTAAATGTTTCATTAAAACAACCTGCTCTTGGGTTTGGATTGCTTGATTGTTTTTGAGATTGATTTGGAAATGGATTTGTTGATTCATGCCTTCTTTTTCTTGAAAAATGATAAGGAAGTTGATTTTGATTGCTCTGCCTCGATTGTTCT